>JASANG010000796.1:0-235942 GCA_030248215.1 Enoplolaimus lenunculus
GCACAAACATTTATTATTATGCTGCTGTTATGTTATTGTGTGTGTATCTATATTATACACTACACACACAGATACTGGTTTCCTCTGCTATAGCTATTATAATATTTTGCTGTGATACACGACTAGTTCTTAGTGTTTAGCACAGCAATGTTTTTTTCTGTGATATGATATTCTGTGATGGCTAACTGTGATTTCAACGTGATAGGCAACTGTGATATGCGCACAAGCCGGTTTTCGTGCTAATATTCCGAATGTGCACCTTCCACCGTGATAAAAAGTTGTGATAATAGCCACCTGATAGCCGTATACGATATAATTGTGATAGTAAGCCTGTGATAACGCTATGATTCGCTATAGATATGATAGGCAAGGTATCCACGAATATAGCGGTAGGCCCGTAAATTATCAAATTGGTATAAAGTTGTCAGGATTGTGCAATATCTTCTGAAATCGCTATCCCACTTGACACAAGTACCTAAACTAAGAAAATTTCGGGCTTTTCGGAGACCATCGTGGTCACCATGTGAGCCAGGTATATATTAAGAGCCTGGGGTTTGAATATTAAGATTGTTAGGGGACTGGGCGAGTTCATCCAATTCCAGCCTTAACAAGGGTTTCGATCTCCGATTTAACACTCAGAAGCCCGTCGAACTCGCTAATAAACAAGACTAGAATTAAGCTTTAATAACAAGTAAGTTAACATATTAATACGAACAAGTAAGAATGCAACTTACAAATACAACACGATTAGTTTTCAATACTCATGATTGAAAACTAAATGAAAACTAAGTTGAAGTTAAATCCAAATTCCAAACAAGAAACTAAGCAGTATTCATTCTGCGCAAAAGCAAACAATACGAAAACTAACTAAAACTCATTCCAATTTCTCCGGAAAATTGTCACCACATAGCACAAGACAAAACTACAGACTGAATTTCATATACAAAACAACAACAATTTGCATAAAACTCAAATCTGGAATCAATCCGGTTCTTCAGAGCAAAATACCAGCTATTTTGCTCTTACAAATATTTCTCTTAAAGCTGGTTATTAATCCAGATAGAAAATATTACTTTCTTTTACTTTTCAGATTTTCCTCTCAAAGAGGAAAACCAGTTTTGTATGCTGAAGCAATTATCCGAAAAATATTCTAAGTCCACGGGTATGCCATCACCCGTCTAGGTTTCATAACTTTCTTACACGGTTATGCCTTTACCGCTTAGGCATCAGCGGTAGCAACCGCTCACAGTTAACATTGTATATTAATAAACCACAGTTTGTATAACGCTTTTGATCACCGTTTGGTCTCTGTGGAATATGCATAGTCTTAATATCTAAAACCTCCGTGATTCGTGTTCTATTTTTGTGTAATTCCCAGAGGTTAAATATAAACTTAAAAATATTTATATGTAACAATATTCTAGCTGGCATAATGATAGTCAAACAATTAGTGTAATGGCAGAAGAATCGGCTACAAATGTACAATATGTTTCTTCCTCCAACAAAAAAACGTTGTCAAGTGTTATCAATCAATACAAGGTATGCATGTTCTACAGTAGAGCTCTCAGGGCCAGGCCTCGGTGCCGGGGTCTACGGGACCAGTTTTTATATACTATTCCTCAGTTCTAGATTCGAAAATGTGAAAATCACGACAAATTACTGTCCACCGTGTTTTAAATTTTTCCACTGTTTGCTGTACACACTGACATTACACAATATATAGATTGTTTATTTTCACACTGTTAACTACAATATACTTATTTATTACGTATCGTACCTCACGTTGATAGTTATATTTAGATTTTCTAACATTGCTCTGGTTGGTATATAGCGGACCCGGCTCTGGGGCAACTCCATTCTGCAGTGTTCTTGATTTAAACGAGACTCTGAGCTTGAAGCTCAGAGTACTGCGAAGTGTTTTGTTTTGCTCCCGGGAGTTGAAAGGGGGAATGTCCGTCCGTCTGTCTATCTGTTTGTTCGACAAAAATCTCAGGAACCGCTGAACCAAGCCGTCATTTACTACAGGCTATCTTGCACAATTGGTTAAGCCTATATTACGTACGACTTTTTACATTATTTTACCATTTATTAGGGTTACAAGCAATATTATCTTAGTACTAAAGCGTTTCTAAGTGCAAGGAAGGTGAATTAAACGTTTGTAAATCTTCAAAACCGAAAAAATTTATAGATAGCTACGCGCTAATTAGCATATTAACAATGTCAAATATGGCATTTGAGTTCGGGAGCTACTATTTTATAAGCGCTTGCGCTCTATTGACTTAATGGGTTTTTACGCATGATATATTTGAGGAGATGCGAGCAAAATTCGCATTCTTGCTTAATAACTCCGTAACGGATGGACCGAATGAGACGACCTTGGTTTCATTTTACTACCTCGAGCATGGCAAAAAATGTGCTACTCCGTTTTAATGTCTCCATTTTAAACAGTTTTAGCGCGTTATGTCAGTGTATGTGTCCACAAAAAACCACATTGGAGGAAAACCTACTACTCATTGTGCTGGCAACTTGAGCTCGTTCGAAAGCTCATATTATCTGTGCCAGTTATAGTATTTGAGTGCATTATATTTATATACGTATTGGTTTTGTCGGTGTATACCATGTTCTGTTCGGTACGGTTTTATTTAAAAAATGCTGATATGTAGTTCAAAACTTCCTATGTAATGATCTGTTACTTAGGTAACGTAGATCTATTGCATAAATTGCTTACTAATGGTGTCCATAGATTTTCCCACATCAATGAAATTAGGAGCCGAGCTGCATGGATTAACTGTAAACTGTTTTTGGTTTTAGTCAAGCGATTGGAGCGCAGCCTATTTTGCACACACCGTGCTCAGTGCGAAGCGGTGTAACAAGTTCGTTAAGCGATTGTCAAATATAAGGTACGAATGTATAAAGCAGACATATATAGTGATTTATTATTACGTGCGTGATGATATTCAGAAAATACCTATATCAGTTTCCGGCTGTGTAATTTTGTGTAAACGGTATATTTTTTATATATATATATATATATATATATATATATATTTATATATATATATATATATATATATATATATATTATATATATATCGTGTTTTGCAAATGGATATAACCTGCATTGCACACCGTATATTACTGGTGACCATGCTGCAAAGCGGAACTGGATTATACCGGAATCGGAAGCGGGATCGGAGCTACAAATTTTGTAACTATACGGATAATTTCTATTCACAAGTAGAATATTGATTTAGGGTGTCTGTTGGCTGGTAACAATTCTCGAAAACATCGTATGAACAAATTGACAATCAGGTTTTGGCTCTGTAAAGCTAAATTACAATCAATTATTATTGATGCAATCTGAATCAGAATCGGAACTCGTTTTGAATCGGAATTCTAATCGGAATCGGAATTCCGATACCACCCTGCTGGTGACAGTAAAATTGCTATTTCACCTTGTAACAAGGGTTACGCGCAACTTAATACTTTAACTTACTCTACGACTTTGAACTTTTTTCAAACCATCGATTGTTTAACTCAGGTTTAAGTTAGATCTGTAATATATTGATTGCCAGTCTGTTTTAGAAGCGATCAATGCTATTGTGGAGGATATGAGGCAGAACATGAGTTCGAGGTGTGTGTGTTCAAGGTTGAATTTCAGACATATTAGGCAAAAATGATTATCAGTTGATAAATAGATCAAGAACTGCTTGGAATATGGACTGTTGGATAAGGCAAAATTGTAAGATTCGATTAACAATTAGATTTTTCGGATACTCCGCAACTCAGTTGAATACGTATGTATGACATTTCAGAAATTTTAATGTTTGCTTACAGTTCTACGCGAATTTTTGTCCTAGCTGGAATTTATAACCAAATTTCAACTGTCTTTTGTCCCATCTCTAAATTCGTGATTTTTATGGTTTTGCACTGCGCTGTTATAAGCTTAAATGTTTCGTGTGTGAATTAATTCCTGTGTATCCAGTTATCTTTGCAGGAAGAAGAAATGAAAGCAAGTAAAAAAGCAACAAAAGATAAACAACAGATACATAGTTCTAAATTACTAAAGATAACGTCTGGTATAGTGTGGACTAGCGAAGACAACATTGAAAAATTTCAGTCGAATGCATTTGGACGAATTAGTTTTTCGCTGAAGGGCATTGGTTACAGAAAACCAGCTAAAGTACGTATTTTATACTGAAACAATTTACTTCCTTTTCAATCATGGCAAGACATAAATTCCGATGCCGGCAGGTGAAATTCCTCATTGTACTATACCGTTTACGGTTTTAAATTAGTATTTTGTACCCAATTTTCCGACATTCCCTTGGTGGTAATAATTTTGAGCTCCAAAAGTTCAAACTAATTTCTCTGCCAAACTCAGCATTTAACTTACGTATTTAAGTATTTTGTTTTTATTCTATTTTTCGTACGTATCCCTTTATAGGCTGTTGGATTTTTTGATGCAAATTATTGCTTAGTTATATTGATTTTTTTAGTGTGTAAGAACTTTATAACGATGACTTTATCGCTGTGTTATTGTTTACTCTTTACGCACTGAATGTTCTGCAAGAGCTCATTTGTGACATCTGTGCGCTAGATGTAGCCACTGACAAATTGTTGGGTTCTAAATTTAAACACCATCGGATTGTTTTAGTACAATCGGATCTCGGATGACACCGACATGGCTAATGTGTTTGGGTTGATGCGTTTTCATTGGAAACTAATTGAAACAATTGAATCGACACCAGATTTCGTGATCAATGTTATCGGTTCCTTGGGAAATTTTCACGAAGTACCCGAATCCACCGTTAAAGGCTTGTTCCATGGAGGTTTAATGAAAGTAAATGAATGTTGGCTTGTTAACACATTTAAGGAAAACATTTTCAAATACAGAATTTTACGCAATTTGGTCGAAAAGCGCCTCAGACAGAGTTCTGTAAACACGTTAAGGGCGCATGTTTTCGACATAATATAATAAGTAACAAGTTTGAAGTGAGCTGTAAACAATTGAAGTAAACAAATTGAGGATTGTTATTAAACAGTTTTGAGGATTGTTGTTAAACAGTTTTATAGGTCTCTATTATTCCAATCATCGTTTAAATTGTGCTTGTGTTAATGATAGTGAAATACCTACACGTAAATTCAGCAAAATCGTAGCTACTCATTTTATGCTGCGCTTGCATTTAAGAAGTACTTATGGCTTTGACTAGTAGACAGTGTTTTGGTACGTAATCTATATTTTAGTGGTTATTTTGTTTTCATGCATAGGCAGTTGAAACGACACGATCCTGGATTGTAACCGACGGTTTAAATTTGGGAGCGTCAAAAGCGGTCGGGCGTGCAGTGCTTGAAAATCAGTCCCTTGAGTGGGAATACGGAAATACCGAACGACTGAACAGGGTGATTGAAGCCATTGGTATACCTCCTTGGGGTCGAGTTAAAAACAGACGTGATTTAGTGAACGCCAACTATGATGTAAGTAGTTACTAGTTTCATAACCGCTGGTGAGCTATCTTAGCTTTCATGACCGTTGATGGACTGTCTTAACTGAAATAGTTCAACACTAGGATTTGAGTCTCGGAAATTAGAACAATTGTTTGTCAAAGTATATTGACTAATTTACTAAACCTGTTCAAAGTTGTGCGTTTATATCCTTATGGATTCAGCTGTAATCTGTGTAGTTTTTAACCGCCATAATTATATTATTTCAAAGACTATATAGTTTTCTTGAAGCGATAATGTCATTCACTACACATTGGGGCATTGCGAGGGGGTTAAAAATCTGGGCTGCAAAGTTTAGAACCTTTTCCAGTCATCCTCAACCCTTACAGAAAGCATATTGTGACCGAATATATAGGATACGTTATGTTTACATGGACGCCGAGTTCCAGTCAAACGTTACTTACCTGCAAAAAATTTGGCGCTGCCCACTAGTGGATTATATACACGCAAGAATTTCTGGTGTGCCCTGCATCCGATTACAGTTCTTGCGCGACATTAAAACTGGTGTGAGGTTTACTTTAATAATCTGCAAGATGTAGCCAATTTAGTGCTTGAAAAAGTGAGTACAATAGGTGATGAAAGGTGTCGGAGTGGTGGAGCTCAGATGCCGGTGGGGTCCGTTCCCGACTAAAAAAATGCCAGTTTACATCTGTACGTTGTATTTTTCAGAGATTGAACAACGTTAGTTATTACGCTGATGATATTGTAAGAACGGCTGGTGTTGACGAAGCATCATCAAGTGTTAGCCTTGAACCGAATCATACACATTTTCTCGTGGTCGACGACGGATACAGAAACAAAGATGCTGGCTGTGGTGATTTTAGATCTCGATTTTTGGAACGACTTGGGGCTACTCGGGCAGGTAAGTGGTAAAGCGCGAGCCAACGGCTCAAATGACACCAAATAGGTGTAAGTGAAACTATGGCGTCAGGCGGCATACTTTTTGATCAAGTTGTGAAATAATACGTAAGTATATAATTTTTCATGTGGATTATAATGAACTGTGAGTGATTTTGTTTTGTGTAAATCAAGATAGGTGATTTCAAGATGGATAAATAGTAACCTTAAACCGGCATTTCTGTTCTGTGACAAACATAGAGCGAAGTCGCATTCGTGTTCGCAACAATTGTAATTTGGGAAGAAATTATTAACGAATGGTTAGGTATCATATGGTGCTAGCGTATACAGTTCGCCTTGATAACTAACCACGATTTATACTTTTGAGTAGTGTGTTCAGCAAAAGATACTTTTCAGTTTTGTTCGGTTTACAGAGAATGGGTTGGACGTGCCTGTGGTTTCGGTATTGGTTGAAGGTGATATGTATAGTCTTGAATGTTTGATTCGATCAGTAGAAGTCGGCGTACCAGCGTTGGTGTGTAAAGGCACTGGACGTGTTTGTAATTTGATTGCATATGCAGTGCAGTATTACGCGGACGAAATTGCGTAAGTCTTGAAATGAAAGTGATTAAGGACCTAACTAAGTATATTTAATATTTATGCTGTAGTAATATCAAACAGAAGTCGATATACCGTAGACACCACGATGCAACCGGAGGTCTTTTCTAGCTCCGGTGTCACGACAAATTGGTCGTAGTGCAGCTTTATGTCAATAAAAGTTAATATTACTTAGGGGGCAAGTTTTTATATAGGAGGGCACTTTTTCATTAAGTTTCTCTATAAAAATGTGCCCGATGGGCACATTTTCATAAGAAAATTTGCCCGGGAAGCATATTTTCATGGGGGCAAATTTTTTCGTGACATCGGCATAAAATCAACCTCCGCCTGTGATAGAATTTTTGCCTACGATTCCGGCAATTTCGGTCTAAATGACAAATGCTTGTTACCTTCCTGCCGTTTTACAACTACACTTTATCATATTTTAGCGAACTGCCGTATGACCCCTTTCGTGATATCAGCGTTCAACGTTTGCGCAACAAAATTCAGTCGAAACTTGACCACTGGGAACAGCTTCGGAAAGCGGGTCATGATCAGAAATTATTTCAACTTGCAGGAGGTGACGGTTTCCACATTTCCAGACGTAGATTAAGTCAAGCTGCAAATTATCGACAAGCTGCGGCAAAAAAGCCAGATCGTGTTGCTCGCGGTGATTTTTCAGGCATCGCTTCTCAACAACGGGGGCTGACAATGGCTGAATTGGCTGGTCGACTAGTTAAATGCGTTGAGACCGATTTGGTATAGTTTATACCGCCATTTTAGACATGGTTTTAAGCACTGGTATGGGTTTGCCATAGAGTTGCATCCGGGCAGGTAATACTAGTCATTCCGGGTATTTTCGCCGAAAATGTCCGGATCCGGTGCCGGATTTGTGCTGCAAAAAATTCTATGTCCGGATCGAACTCCAGGTTTGCTTTGGAAAAAGTCATTATTACGGTATTTATTTTTAATGCTTTGCAGTTATAGTTATCGAGTTGTGTAGTTATTTCGGCTTGCTGGAGGCAGATTTTCTTGAGCCGTTTAAGATGAAAGGGTACAGTGTTTGTGTTAAAAGTTTGGTTATGTACCAGTGGGTCTAAAATTCAAATTCAAGCTGTCAGGGATTGGTGTTTAATTTCAGTAAGCGCACATGTTACGTTTAGGGTGTCCTGCTTTCCTGCGGCGCTGCAATAGAATTAAGGTTTAAACTAATATTTTGTTACGTGTAGGCTTACACACAAGCGTAGGCTTCGCTTTGTACTTATTGCTGCTGTAAGGCTCAGGTTTAACAATACGCATAAGCTACTGTTGCGCCACTAAAAGTAACTGTCATGAGGGTACCCAGGATTTTGGAAAGTTTGTTCTATAAAAGTTTGTTCTATAAAAGTTTCTAAGTGGCTGGGTTTCTTCTGTTACAATTTGAGGAAAGTGTTCTGAAAACTTGTACGAAAAGCCCAAAGTGGTTTTATTCCAAAATTCTCCTAAATACGCTCTTTTAAACATAGTCTAGTCCTAACAGACGTGCAGAATTTTAGGTGATTTCTGTATGGACAAAGTTGACCGTTCTGTTCAGTGGTTAAAAATTGCCGTTGCTTTGCGATAAAATTGTTTAACAATCATGTAGAGGAATAAGCTATTGGGTCGTATGAAAATGTTGAATTGCGTTGTAGTTTTTTGACAAGTTTTGCCATCCATACAAGTTGACGATTTGTTATATTAACTTAGCACTGCTTTTGCTTATATTATGTGTTCTAGATTTATATCTTCGATACAAAGCGTACTGATTGCCGTGAATTTGATAATTCGCTGTTGTCATGTTTATTGGACAGTAAGATTTCGTTTTGGTTTGAAAACTTACACAATAGATTTTGGGCCCATATTCTCATATGTTTATATCGTCTATCACCGTTTAGCGATATGTTTTCAAGTTGACGAAAAAATGCAATTTTGACATCTAAAAATTTGCACAGTGATTGGTAGAACCGTCATCAACTGGTGACAGATGGTACACACATTATAGAGTACGTGCAACGATTAAAGAGTCAAAGTTCTATCCGCAGATTTATGCTGAATTTTATATACGCAGTTGGTTACTATATCGACAAGTCTCAAAAAAACAAAATTTTAGATTCATGTTCTCAAACGCGTAATCCTAGCATCTATTACCTGTTAGCAATTGCTTTTCTTACTTTTGAACCTCTTCGATTGTGAATCTCAAAATTGGCAACGATGTTGGGAAATCAAGTGCGAACAATGTGCTGAATAGTTCGATTACTGCAACACCTACCACTAACTGGGGATGGGTGCTGTGCACCAAACCAAAGTGCAACCAAAGATGCAAAATACCAGAGCCAAATGTCAAGAAAATTTGCCTGGACCGGATCTGAACTGAAATTTATTGTTAAAATAATATACAATGTGATAAATTTTAGTAAATATCTGTTAAGCGCTGTCAAAAAGTTTGATCTTGGAGTTATTTTTAAGAAGTTCGGTCAATTAACTCTTCAAACTTGTGCGAAAAGTAAAAGGAACACACACCGAACAATTAATTTTAAGGAGCGGGAGGCAGACCGGGTTGTACCAATTTGCGACTAATAAAAACTTCACTATTCGGATCCGGTATTCGGTAAATTACTATCCAGTCGCACCCTTATAATTGTACCCGGCTACATACATTTGAGAATATGGGCTAATATTCCTAGTCTTCTTCTTACTATCCAGAAATAATTCTTTGTCACTTTAAGAACGTTTGTTGTTTGATCAACAAGGGCAGATCTGTTTATTTCGAACAAATTATTTTCATGTTGAAACAATAAACTAGATTTGAGTGCTTAACTGCAGCTGCTATTTTAAATAATGCAAGTTTTGCTAAGCTGAGGAAGACAGAGTCTATTCTAAAATGTTTGTAACATTTCTTGTAGTTGTCGAACCAGTGAATGGTGAAATTCGAAATTCAGCACATTATGTATATTTAATTTGATTTACACAGTGTCAATTTTTATATCTATAATTGCAGTTTGACAGTTTGAAAACGTATCACTAACTGTTTATTCCATGTTATATGCATTTGAAAATAATATGGTCCGTTCTCTAGCCGCAAATTATTTCCGGAAAAAACTTATTTCTTATCATTCTGAATAACTTTTAACATTTTGTTCAGGCAAGAAATTGACCATTGTGGGTCAGTTAAAATTATCACAACGTTGGAACCGATCTGATGTCGCTCAAGAACGTATACTCAGGTTTCATTCAGAGCCTGAAACCCCTGGAATTGGAAGCAGCCTTCCATTATATAATGCCGGCGTAGGCAGTTTGGCAGCTAACGGTTTTGCGAAAATAACCTTATTCTACTCGTTCTTCACTGACGCTCTTATTAACGATCAGCTCGAATTTGTCAAGTTATACATTGATAACGGGCTTAGTGTTCAGCATTATCTGACAGTGTCACGTTTGCGACTTTTGTACGCAAAAACGGTTAGTTACCCAGTGCCATTTGTGAGATTTACATAATGTGCAATTGTACAGCCGAAATGTCTCGTTCCGAACCATCGTTGTAACCGCGTTTACAAGCAATAGAAGATTGAGTGCTAGTTAATCACGGTCACGGCTTTATCTGCAGTAGCCACTTACAGTACAGATCGCGTCTGTGAGCGGTTGCGTCCAATGAACAAGCAATCGCGATCGGAGCTGCGGTTTTGATCGTGATCGCGATTGTACATAATAATTCTGTGAGTTGTTAAAACCTATCACTAATTGGTGATACGTGCGATATGCATTTGAGAATGATATGGGCAATTGAGCTGGGCATTCGCTGGGACTGACGCAGTGGGTGCTTTAACTGTGGACCCCTGGGTTGGCCTCCGGGAGGCATATTATGTGGAGTGGTGTGGTTCCGACAAAATTAATGTTTTTAATAAAAACTTTCATTGAACCATGCCTGATCGGTCGTATATAACATGTAAGCACACACTTTACGCGATTATCTATTACAACATGAAAAATTATACAAAACAGCGTGTTTGTCGTCTAAAAAAGCAAAAATTTAAGGCTAAAATACTCAACGTGGAGGATAAAATCTCGAGCTAGGTGATTGAACCTGGGGCTAATCGGCTTTGCTGGGAGGTTGGCCGAGTGTTGTCCCTCATAACCCTCGGTTGATGTTGCAAATTTTGCCACCATTGTGACCAGTTATGTAATATTAAATGCAATCGCGTTGAAAATTTACAGGCTCAACCTGAAACATATCTGGGTCACATCCTTGAAACAGTTATTCACAAATCAAGGTTTCGGCCTTCGAAACACATACGTGGCTTGCGCGAAAAACCAAAATTTAAAGCGCTGGTTTTGAACGATATTTACCTTTTAATTCGCAAATTTACACGCCGCTTTCGACATCGTCAGTACCGACAAGATACTCGGAACGATCAAAATGATGATCAATTTACGCATCCACATCAAGAGCTGCTAATTTGGGCAGTGCTGACTAACAGGTATGAGGTTCAATTTTGATTCGATATTTTGTTTAAGTTTTGTAGGTTTGGTAAGTCGGAGATTCGTAACAATGTGATGATCAACTTACACATCCTCATGCTGTGCTGATTAACAGGTATGTATATTTTCGGGCCAAACTGCTATTATTGAAGCTGTGAAGGCCCTACGATTAAAGCGTCAGCAAACATTATGCTGGTGATCATGTTGTGGAGGCACAATACAGACGAATACCAATTTTAATTAGTACTTTTAAAGCTAAATTTTATAAAAACATGTTTCAGAACTGATTTTGCATTATATTTCTGGGAACTAAGCGAGTTGCCCCTTGTTGGAGCAATTGTTGGAACGTTGTTATCAAAGAGACTTGCTGATGTTTTCCGTAATCAAGTTTATGAAATTTGCGACAGCTATTTACGAACTAAAGGGTATGAATTATGGTCATTTATTGTAAATATTACCGTTCAAAAGGGTGATTGTTTAGAAGTGCTTGGCACAATTGATAGATACTTGGATTACAATTTTGAGGTCTTGTAGCTTTCAAACCAGTGAATGGTGATGTTTTTAACACATTTTCGCGCTTGATTTGTAATACTTCGGGGTCATTTTTGAGATCCGCATTTGTGGAAGGTCGAAACTTTGAGTAGCAATCGCTAACTGGTGATAGCTGCTACGTATACACATTTAGGTCTTTTGCGACTTGTTGAAACAATAATATAGCAGTTATTTGTAATTCTGTAGCGCTCTGGAACAAGTTGCGATCGGCTTGCTTAACGAAGCATTTGTTTCAAATCCGAAAAAAGCATGTGAATTGCTACTTGAAAAATATCATCGATGGGGCGATCTTACGTGCCTCGATTTAGCGGCTTTGGCTATGGACATGGTTAGCATATTCTGCGTACATTCTTCGTGCATTTTAATGTACAATCAATTTTGTAGACTTAAACCTTTGACGCAATTTTTCGATTGCAATAATATTCTGTCACATTCGCATAGACTATTTTTTAAGAAAAGTATGTAGCAAACCAGGCTGCAGGGCGTTTAGGACTAGTTTAAAATACTACATAAAGTAGATTTTGACTTCTATTAAATTTTAACTTTTTCTTTCTGTCTCGTAAAGTTAATCGCGGCCCTTGCATTTTCATTTTTATTTGGACAAAACAACGTGTTTACTTTTTAAAGAAAAATTTCTTTTTGTATGTATGCAGAATGTTGGCTTTTGTTTAAAGAAGTTAATTATGGAAACAGTAGTTCAACAGTAATTAATGTCCTGATTATTTATAGGCATTTGTTTCTACATCGTGCAGTCAGCACGCAATATTTTCAATTTGGATGCCCGGTTTTCAAGTGAGTGGTGTGGGGGCAGTTTTGTCGTCTCTTCTGGTGGTGCCAGTATTTTGGTGTGTTCGTTTTAAAACAGAATTTCCGGTAGGTCGGCCAGTGGTCTGTCCAGGATGCAAACAGCCGCACTCACACTGCATGTGCGGCAGCGGACCAGAAGAAGCTGATCATGCGACATCAGGTGGTGGATTAAAATTGCCGGTAAGTGTACACGTACATGAAACGTTGCTAAAGCATTGTTCAAACGTGCATGTCTTTACAACTGACAAGTTGTGTAATTTTTTATGCTACGGTTCTTTTTATAGTTTTTCAGCTTCAATGACCATTTGTTTGTAATTTAGTGAGTATATCTGGTATAATGAACATATACATGTTCTGTAATATCCATGTCGAATATTATATTTTACGATATTGGTGCCGTAAAAATGTTTTGTACAGTTTTTCACCACGGATTTTCATTTCTGTTTCGAAATTGCTTATCAGTTGGTTTTCTGTGACTACGTTGGTCCGTGATATCCCCACGGTTTTTTATCTCAAGTTTTGCAATCGAATTCACTTGATAGTACTAAGGTTAGAGGGGATGATATTATTTAGAAGTAACCACACCAGAAACATGTAGTAAAACGATTGGTTTTACGCGAACCTTTGTGGTAGGAGGTTTTATAGGTGGTCGTTAAAATTTGATATTCTGTTGTAGTCTGTTTCGCTTTTTATAGGTGATGTATGAGTTGACAGATGGTGGTCATGCGAACGGGCAGAATACGTATGGCAGCGGGCCGTACAATTTTGTGACCGCAGACGGTTCGGTACAGTTGGGTAATTTGATTTGCCCCGATAGCACTGCTAGACACCGTCGACCCCGAAGAAGGTCAGGTCGTAAACGTGATTCGATGCAAATTCCAGCTGATGATCCTGCGACCACGTCATCTAACAGAAATATTCCAATGCTTGGTTCTATTGGAAAAAGCATATCAGTGGAGTCGGTGATTTCAACGTCGAACATGCGACCTTATAATAAATTAGCTGTGTACTTTTCGTCTCCGGTATCGAAATTTACTATTCATACGGTGAGCTTTTGAATAGTATTGATGACGTCTAAGGTTGTCATTCAGGCGAGGATTTCGTGGTTGTGTTAAACGGCGTGTGGTTGAACATTTGTGATCTTTACTTAGTGGGGATGTGCCGATTAATCGTCATCGGCATCGGTAATAATCGGCACTTTTTATAAGTATCGGCATCGGCACTCTAAAAAATTGCCGATTCTTCGCCGATACTTTTTGCACATAACACTCAGTTGGAATGCTATCAATTTCATGTCAGAACGCATATCATTGTTTGGGCAGAAAAACTGATCTCCTGCGTTTGCGCTTGAAAAAATTAGTTGAAATTAACCGTTCTTCTAAATTATAATAGTTTATGATGGTTAGGGTTTAAGTCTTCATATAATGATGTAGGTGTGCTAATGTTGGGATCGGCATCGGGAAAATTTTTTTGTGTCGGCACATTTCTATTCATTAGCTCAGCTGGATTTAAAGATTAGATTAAGTCTTGTTTTAGTGGCCGTATTCGCACAGTGTGTAGCACCTATTACCAGTTGGCGATAAGTCTGTTAGTTTTTGAATACCGATGCTAAGCAACTCGAAAATTATACAAAACAGTGTGTTTGACGTCAAAAATCTAATTTTCAATGCTAAAAATACTGAACCGGACAAAAAAGCTTTCGAGTGGGTGAGGCTTAAACTGGCAAAAAAATCGAGTTTAGGGACGGGAGTTAGCGAGTGCGGGACCCCCGCTCGTACCTCCCAGTACTGAACCCACAGCTTTTGTAGTCATTTAAGAATAACAACCAAGAGCAGCGATGTGTTACCCAACTATTTAAAGGCTTGTGTTTCTGCACGACCTTTGTTTTTGTAAAACGCGCTATAATCTGAAAAAATTTTCGCAAGTTAAAAAAATTAGGTTATATACTTTGCTGCGTTTAATAATTGGTTGATAGGTATAGCTCCAGTAGTTGTTACACTATTGTTCATTTCAGTGTTTCTACATTATTTATCTGACGTTGTTCTCTTATGTGTTACTGTTTGGATTTCGATGGCGTATGACGGTTCCAGAATTCGTTCTTCATGTATGGACGTTATGTCTGTTTTTAGAACAAAGCCGCCAAGTTAGTGTTTATACCGTGCATTTGGCAGCGTTTGGTAGCTATGTTGTTTGTTACAATATTTAGATCACGCTGGCGTTTTGCTCGCTGTGACTGTGACCACGAAAACTTTTATAAAGGAAGGTTTCGAAGTCTCACCCCGCAATGTACTGAAACAGTTGGCTTTTCTTATCTAAGTGGAGTCTTTTATAGTTACGATCACCTCCGTCCGTGAGCGATGCTGCCGCCTCATTTTCACCGCCAAATCATAAATTTTTAGATGCCTTATAGCAAAGATTATAGCGCCCCTGAGTAAACAGTGTTAACAATATTTTTCTGTCGAAATTCTTCGTTTGAGAGATTTCTTCAGTTTGATCAGTTGAACACCTGCAATGTTGTGTTAAGTTTACTTACGTGTGTGTGCTCATAATATTATTTTCCTACCGTGGTTCGTGTTCCATTAAAAATTAATTTTTGTTTTATAATTTGACCTCGTTTTGTAAAATGTATGTAGCACATATCATCGGTTGGTGATAGGTTATATAACTTTTGAAGGCAAAAATCGAGAGGTCAAAAATTAACGTATTTTTAACATAATCTACCCAACGCCATGCAAAATTTTTGACTATCACTGCTTGCTTGTTTAAAACGTATTACTATTAACTGATGATAGATGCAACACATGTTTGAGAATATATTTCCTCTGATATCAGATGAATTGCACTGTTGCTGTCAAGTATTTTATTGCAGGTCTATTCATATCCTGGACGCACCATTTTTCTTAAACTGTTCGACTGGTGGTACTTTAGTTCGTTTGCAACGTGGAATCGGATGGATTTTGCAAATACAATTGCATATTCAACTATGTTTGTGCTTCGATATTTCAAAGTTACATTTGCATTTGCGCGTTTGGCATTAGTGATATGCTTTGTGTTGTATTTAGTGAAAATATTCAAAGTTTACTTTGTCAACAGTTATCTTGGACCAAAAGTTGTGATGATACATCGAATGGTAAGTTGTTAGCTATAAAAACCATTTGCACAAGGCAATGGCAGTAGAGTTTGACAGCGTGGGTTATTAAATTAATAATTTATCATGTTAACGTGTAGCAAAGTTCAATTAAAAAATTTTAACGCACACATACTTGATGCTTAGTGTGCTAGTTTTCACCAGGGCTACCAAAAATTCTTATGGTTGTTCTTTTTGTGACATGTCAATTTTTTTCAAAGTGGTTTCTAAAATGGTTTGGATCAGCAGTTAGAAATTACTAGACAGTGTGGTGCTGGTCAAAACCGCGATAATCAAACAGGGATTTTTCTTGAATATTTAGTGTAATTATTTTAAACTTTTGGTCTGCTGTCTCGTAGCCAGAGCAGTATAATTTTTGACGCCACCTAGCCTGACCTAGACAAGTTTTAGCTTCGCTTTTAGCCATGTGAATTTTCTGCTTGCCCCTCCTGAAAATATTTTACAAAACCTTTTGCCGAATACACCAAGATTTTACTACAGCATATGATTTTGATTACAGTGTTACCGATGTGATATTTTTCAGAGTCGGGATCTGGTGATGTTTTTATTGGTAATGATTATTTTCTTTCTGTCATACTCTGTTGGATCGGTGGCGTTGCTAAATCCAGGCAGATCGTACACCAGCACTGTGTTTAAAGATATTTTTAAAATGGGGACTTGGGAAATGTTCGGTGAACTCAGCGACGATATTACTGGAGGTAAAATTTAATCTCAATGGAATTGTGTTTGTTATTATTTCAGTAGTTATAACCCCCTAGGGACAGTTGTTGTAACTGACTGTCCCCAGGGTTATTCTCTTAGCGACTAATAGTTCTAGCAGCTGCGAATAGGGAAAGGTAATTCATGGGAGAGCTAAGTGCTAAATAAAACATTACCCACACCGCACAATTAACATGATTGAGTAGATCTTTGGACCTCAATTAGGGTTCTTACACCCACATTACGCTATGTAATTTGTCAAACGTTTGAATACCATTCGTCACTTCTTATTGAGTGATGCGAAACTCCGAGCGAAGCTCAGAGTTTCGAGAAGTGTTTTATATTTCGTGCTCAGGCACATCCCTAGTCTGTTTGACCGATTTCTACTGAAGTGCACCTTTCATTCACTAAAGTCTAGCTAGGATTTGTAAAAATATTCAGGACAGTCCCAAAAGGTTCAGAATCGATGACGACATCGGTCGGTGACATTTGGTGTAAACCCATGAACCTATTTTTAAAAATATACAGTATTCATTCTACTCTTCGGCTTCAACCTAGAGTTAATATACTCACTGCTCTAGCTAGCAACCGATTGGAGTGCAACCAGAATCGGAATTGGAATTTTAAATTTTTAATTCTACTGGCTGTGAGAAGTTCGTGATTTTGCCTTAAGCCTGTATCCTGTATCGCCTGTATAGTTCTTTCCTCGATGTATGCGTATCGCTCTGATTTAGTAAAACGCGGCCGGTAAATGTTTATTATAAATCCCAACCCGAAACCCGTATGACACAAAATACCCAATATTAAGGCCAGCAAATTACAGGTTATGCAATTTAACTGGTAACCCGAGCCGGAATCCTTAAAGCCGACGCCTGAATCTGGTTTAATCCAGCCACTGGCTTTACCGTACCCAATACCTTTGCTGTTTTCCAGAATCCGTGCAATCCTAACCCCGTTAGGATTACACCCCGTAAAATCGTGTACTCTAACCCCGTTAGAGTTACACCAAATTTCCGACCAATCTAACCCCGTTAGATTTGGCCCAGCCGTTGTAGAATAATAAATCTAACCCCGTTAGATTTATTAGACTACTTTTTCCCAGGTTTCCTTAAATACCCCAAGTTTCCTTTAACACATGCCACCAGTATTCTATACTGGGTAAATACCGCGCCTTGCGCACCGCCAATTAACACCGTAATGCCGTAATTCCTTCACATCCTATGCCACCGTGACTATTCTTACGCGAATTCAACTCAACCTTACTTATTAGAAACTTCCGCTTTCAACCCGAATACACCAACGCAAAACTCAAGAACGACGTACAAATTTGTTCACAACCAGTCAAAGAAAATAACAACCAAGTTCGAGAAAATCCAACACCAAGACTGATTCCGGTCCTGGCTACCCGTATCGGCATCTCGACCTCATTTGCATTTTTGCCGACACCCACAATTGGGTGTCCGCAATGCGGTTGAGGTCCAGAGCCACACATCCGGTACTACAACAACAACAACAATAACGCCGGAGACACTCATAATACCAGAGCACCATGTTGGTGCTGACATAGCCTAGCTATGTCCTTAGTCGCAGATATAGCCAGCAACACTCGCAACATTAATCAATACCGTCATACGGCCACGCAGGGCCCCAGGTAAGTTTACATTGCGGACACAGCCGCCATAGCATAGTTTTACCAATTTCTACGCCTTGTAGCAACGCCTAAGCCTAACTTAAGTTCTAAGAGAGACTAGGTGGAGCCAGGGACTCCCTTAAGGTGTGGTTTTAATATAAGGTTTTATTTTATATTTTAGTTTTTAGTTTGAAATAGGTTTAAGTGTGGCACAGCCACCTACACTGGCATGTTGCTTTAAAATTCCTTTGTCATTTATGTAATTAAACTGATTTCGGTGAATTTCGATGACTTTACAGGACCAATGAATCATTGCAAACTTGTTCGTGACTTTTAAAAATTGCTGCCTGCCAACAGAGACCGTAAATCGGTATTACATTGGTAAATGTAAAATTATCCGTACGGTCTAAAAATTTGACCAAATTTCTGTTATCCACACTTGCCAACAATCTGAAACACTAAAAAACTTTGACCGGATCGTAGGCCTCGACAACGGTAATTCCAGGCGGACGTGATGTGTAGTACCTAGCTCTCCAGAAGGTTTACAGATATCACCTCGATGATCATGCGTCGATGGACGATTGCGTCGCGTCGGATCAGCGCGAATGCTGTTTTTCACTAGCGAGTTGCAGCGATCGGCAACGGTGTTCTGAAATATGTAACAGGGTCAAGGGGTAGCCAGAATGGTTTAAATGACAGACTCCGCCTTTTGTATTTAATACCATTTGCTAGCGTGCAACGAGGAGAAAATATTTTAGCAGTATTATAAGAGCGCTATACTTGTGCTAAGCCCAAGTAAAAATTGTTTACAAACTGTCATAATGTACTAGGCAGCAATTCATCTGCGTTGCCGTATGGTGCTGGACGAATTAAAATAGTCCAAAGGTGTAACGATATAATAATATCTAAAAAGTAGCGATATTTGACACAGTCGTTAACAGCGAAAATAAATAATTTTTTTCTAAGCCTAATCCTAACCTGTACGTGTAGTTGATAAAAGCACAAAAAATCACCCAAAATAATCCACAGCCCAACAATGCTTGCCTTTCGTTTTGCACCGTGGTTTATAAAAAGTTTTCGATAGCAAAACTCATGCGAGTACAAAGTTCTATGACCAAGTTCTCGTTCTCAATGTACAAAACGTATCAAGTAGTATTACATGAAATGTGTAAGCATTTGCTTTATTAGCAAAGAAAACTTGCCAATGTGATCAAAGAAAAGCATAACCGGTAAACAGTAAGAATACGAAAAGACCAAGAAAGACATACGAATTAGTAACGTTTATAGTCATTATTTTTGCAAATACATACAGGATAGCTAAGGTATATTAAATACACTATTGCAGTAGCGTGTATCATGCCATAACACGTTAGTACTAAATGGACAGAAAACTCAAAAATCTCCAAACACTTGAAAACAATAAATTGTAAAATGATTCCTATGCATCTGCAGTGCTGTTATATAGTACCGAACTGCATAGCACGAACTGGTACCAAATTCACGTGAAAATTAACCTACTAACCGAACAAAGCATATTTGGATTGAAAATCAAAGCTCAAAGATAACGCAAATATAAACATGCTGGTGTCTAAATTATTTATAAAAGTTGAACATTTTAGGCGGAAATGAATTGTAGATAACGTTGTTCACTTAAGGACAAAAATAAACAAAAATTAATGCCGCTAAGAACACTGGTGCTAAATATTCAATTATATATAAAAGCATACATATTAGAGCTGCTACAGTTAAGAATTTATACCCGGATTCGGATTTGATTATCTCTAAACCCGCACCGGCTCTCAAATGAATCTAGCCCCAAACAGCAGTTGGTAATTTGAGACAATATAAAGATCAAGACCGTAACAGCATTATAAGCATATTCCTAAACTTAAGCCTAAGCGTAAAGATAAGTCTATGCAAATAAGCCGTAAGTCTAAGCTTTTTCTACGACAGTCCCTCAAAAAACAGTGTACTCCTGTCGATTTTTACATAAGTTGTGATTTAGAACCAGTGAATGGAGAGGTTTGAAATTAAGCTGTTTTTCGCTGTGGTTACTCCTACATTTATCAAAATTTAAGGTGAACATTATAAAATGCACAAAACGTCAATCACCCACAAGGCAACAATAGGTTTTCAAACTTACGAATTTTTACAGTTGAGGATTTTAAAATTGGTAAAAATTAGGAGTAATCAAAACGAAAAAAGCTTAATTTCGAAGCTTTGTATTGTCCATTGAAACATCGATCACCCACAAGGCAACGACAGGTTTGCAAACTTACGAACTTTTACAGTTGAGGATTTTAAAATTAATAAAAATTAGGAATAATCAAAACGAAAAAAGCTTAATTTCGAAGCTTTGTATTGTCCATTGAAACATCGATCACCCACAAGGCAACGACAGGTTTGCAAACTTACGAACTTTTACAGTTGAGGATTGAAAATTGGTAAAAATTAGGAATAATCAAAACGAAAAAAGCTTAATTTCGAAGCTTTGTATTGTCCATTGAAACATCGATCACCCACAAGGCAACGACAGGTTTGCAAACTTACGAACTTTTACAGTTGAGGATTTTAAAATTGGTAAAAATTAGGAATAATCAAAACGAAAAAAGCTTAATTTCGAAGCTTTGTATTGTCCATTGAAACATCGATCACCCACAAGGCAACGACAGGTTTGCAAACTTACGAACTTTTACAGTTGAGGATTTTAAAATTGGTAAAAATTAGGAATAATCAAAACGAAAAAAGCTTAATTTCGAAGCTTTGTATTGTCCATTGAAACATCGATCACCCACAAGGCAACGACAGGTTTGCAAACTTACGAACTTTTACAGTTGAGGATCTGAAAGTTGGTAAAAATTAGGAGTTATCAAAACGAAAAAAGCTTAATTTCGAAGCTTTCCATTGTCTATTTCAAACGTGACGAAACCTATCAGCAATTGGTGGCTGCTACACACGTTAGAGACGATTTACAAAATAAACATTCCTGAAGTCACCACCAAGTCAATAATTATTTCAGTAAATAAATATGAAATAATATTCATTAAAAGCTTAAATTAGCTTTCTTGGTTCACATTCTTTACACGTTTTCGTTTAAGTTACGCCCACTTCTTCCCAAACTTGAGATCCACAATTGTAAAAATTCGTTAGTTTGAAATTCTATCGCGCTTAGTTTCGGAACTCTCCATCCAGTAGTTTGAAATCAACGAATGATGATAAGCGCACGATACATTTTGTAAGTACAGGATTACACTTAAGTCATGTGTCTACAATTTAGACACGGCAATGGTAGTGCTTAAACATTATCGAAGCCAAACGTCTTATTTTGAAGGAAAACCCTGGGATGTCTCTGCACCAGCTCTATCTGCAACCTTGATTTGGAATTGAAATCGCTAACTTTAAGTTTAACTTGTAACAGTTCAAGTAGTTCATGGCTTTTACTGCAGGCTGTAGTAGAACATGCTTAAGCTCTAGACTATTTTTTGCTTAGGCTTAGATATATACTTATACTACTGTCCGGTCTTTAATCTTTAGGTACATGGGCTTTTCCAACAAGTTAAATCAGATGTTTTAAGCAATTTACTTACATTATAAAAAAACCTTTGTGATTCTAATCTGGCTTTGCAATGTAAAATTTCGGAGATTTGACTTTTCACGGGCCTAGCACTATTAACTAAGTCTTGGCTTTCCGCTAAACTTAGCGTTTACAGCCTTCCAATAGCCAGAGTGCAACCAGAATTATGCAGCATTGTTTGTGGATTTTTCGGTCTTAATCAACATACATATACCAGAGTCACCGACTAAGATTTCAAAATTACCTGGAGAAGTTAAAGAATTATGTTGTTAAAATATTTCTGCACAAATTTCATTAACAAAGTTCAGTTTAAAATTACCAGAAATTTAAAACTATCACCTTTGTTGGAACAAACGCATTTAACAAATCTACATAAAACAAAAATATAATTAAATGCAATTTTTTTCTTCTTTGTGGCTTTGGTTTCTGAACAAGCAAATATTAACTAGTGAACAAGTAAATTCTAAGGACAGCTATTACAACTGTTAGTCGCCAAGAAAACCCTCCCAAGGGACAGTCGAGGGTTATAACTACTTATTTCTATATGGGTTATGTGTAACACAGGGTGCAACCGCAATTCCGGTTGCGGAATTATTTCACCTTCCGGTTCCCGCTTTTTGTCACCTTCCGGTTCCGGTATTTTCTAACCTTCCGGTTCCGGTAAAGTTTTTACCGGAATTAAAAATTACAGTATAAAAATTTGGTAGGAGGAAATTAAGATGTTTTACTTAAAAATCACGATTAGTATATAAGCCTTGACAACGCCGAAAATAAACCATCGAATGTAGATTTCGCTTCCGTGGGTTATGGAAATCTAAAATACAGCAGATTAAGTGAATACATATCTCCAACTAGGGTTATTTCACCAATAATATTGGAAAAAAATTAAGATGAATTTTTCGGTGACATGTATTTTTCGTTTTCCGGTTCCGTTTCCGGTAATTTTTTCAAATTCCGGTTCTGGTAAATTGTAACTCCGGTTGCACCCTGTGTAACCTCAATTCAATACTGGAAATAAAAAGGAATATGCTGACACGCATGTCCGCGTTTTGCATCTTTAGGTTTTCACACTAAAGCCAGATGTTATTTTGGTTGAACGTTTAATTTCATTAGTGTTTGAAAACAGGTAAGGTCGAGCATTTCTCGACAATTATGTTAGCAGTCTTCTATGTGGGCTTATACAAAGAGTTTCAATTTACTAAGTTTAATCACAGGTAATAGGCATTTTTTGTTATACAAACTGCAATATACTTGTACTATATTCCTCTCAGGTCCGTCTGCAGTTTGTCCACTGTCTGGAAATCTAAATTTAACTACGGAAACGACTCGAACAGACTGCGCTACATTAGAATGGCCTGTACCAATATTTCTGGGCGTCTATCTCTTTTTTGGCAACATACTGTTGATCAATATGCTCATTGCTATTTTTGCGTAAGTTAGTGTGCGAATTTACTAATTTTAAAGTTATTTAGGTCACACTCAAAGTGCGTCTAGCTAGACTATAGCATTGTTTTCATAATATGTTTCCATTATTACGTATTTATTCAGCGAAGCGAAACTCCGAGCGGAGCTCGGAGTTTCGCGAAGCATTCTATGTTTTGTACTTGGGGGTCGAAAGGTGGATGTCCGTCCGTCCGAAAAGAATCTCAGGAACGGCTGAACCGATTTTGATAAACTTTTTTGTTTGAAAGCCAATTATCCTGGGGTGTTAACCTAGCATTGGGGTTTTAAAATTTTACGCCGTCTATTAGCTACAGGCTAATTTGCATAATTAATTATGCCTAAATTAGTACTTTCCACAATATTTCACTAATTATTACAGTTAGAAGCAATCTAATTTTAGCATTAAAGGGTTTTTCGGGTGCGAGGAATCTGCGTAGACTGTTTACAAACCTCCAAAACCGATGATTGAGCAGTTAGCTAATAGATAATTTGCATATTAGCATAGGTTATAAGCCTAAATTAGGACTTTTTACAATATTTCGCTAATTATTTAGGTTAAAAGCAATATAATTTCAGCACTAAAGGGTTTTTAGGTGCATGGAATTTGAATAAATAGGTTAAAACATCCAAAACCGATAATTGAATAGTTAGCTAATAAGTAATTTGCATATAAGCTTAATTGACAAGACAAAACTATGACTTTTTAAATTATTTCAATAATTATTAGGGTTCACTGAAGGTTTATGGGTGCGAGGAATCTGAATAAATTGTTTACAAACCTCCAAAACCGATAACTGAATAGTTAGCTAATAGCTAATTTGCATATTAGCTTAATTGACAAGACAAAATTAGGACTTTTTAAATTATTCCAAAAATTATAGGGTAGCTGAAGGGTTTTTGGGTGCGAGTAATCTGAGGAAATTGCTTAAAAACCTCCAAAACCGATAAATGAATAGTTAGCTAATAACTAATTTGCATGTTACCTTAATTGCTTACGTGTGTTCGAGCTTCGCTCAATAAATGTAATCCCACTACGACTGGTAGTGAAATATTCTCGCTGTATGTTGTGATGTTACTATCGAAATGTTTATTACAGTTGCCTGCTTATAGTTATTAATTATGTTAAATGCTAAATAGATATCAGTTAAACTTTCACACTTTCTCTGATTATGCACATAATCCAGCCCACAACTGAACCGATTTTTTGTATTCGTAATTGTCATGCCTACTTCGGCTGAAAAAAATCTAGCTCACATGTTTGCAAATATAAATAATTTGCGCATTTAAAAATTGAAATGTATAACCGAACCATAAAATTGACTTGGTCATTCTGGTAATGGATCCTTGTGTACAAGTTAAAATATTAATTTGTACAGTCAAATTATTCATTATTTTGATTGTTTCCAGACACGTTTTTGAAGAAGTTCAAGCAAACGCTGAGCAAATTTGGAAGTATCAGATGTTCTTTCTCGTTGAAGAATACCGAAAAGCGCCTTTTCTGCCTGCGCCTTTCATTGTGCTCGAGCATGTGTATATGTTTATTCGGGCATTAGTTAAATTTTTCAAAAAAAGTAAGAAAATATACAGGCATACGCAAACGGTTGTATGTTTCAGTCAATGCATCGTTATTCCCAGTGTGAGATTTAAAACCAAATAAAATTTAGTCGTACTGAGAAGACATGCAAAATTATACCTCTCTGAATATCGCTGTAGTTTTACGCTCTACATGAACGCCTACATTGATTGATGTTTAATTAATCAAACGAAAAAGCTTTGTGCTATTCTGTTCTATTACTTTGCTTTGTTCATCCCAAATTGCAACAGCCTCTAAGTGCAAACAACGTATTTGCCTATTTTCAGAAAACTTATGTCCCACATGTAAGTACAATATCACGTCGTTGTGCTGGCTATCTCTCTATCGTGGTTAATGCATGCTACATTTTTCATTTCAGTATTTTTTTATGTATGCTTTACTTTCGGTATTGAAATTAAGAAAAGGTTTATGAGTTAAACAGAAGCTGGTAATAATAGCGATGCCAGTTATTCTGCAACGCGACCAGAAGCTTTTATACGGTTTTTGTGTCCACGATCTGGAGCTCGTTGGACTCTTAGCAAAATAGTATTGGATAGAACATCTCGTAACCAACAACTAATAATATCCTTGAGCGGATAGTCAATATATGTCGCTTTTTCTGCATCGGTTTAAAATTTAGTTATCTATGTAGAATGTGGTGTGTTGTCTTAAATTGGTTGATTCTTACCTGTAATTTGTTTTTTCACTTCTATTTTAACACGCATGGTGGAAACTAAGCTTTCAAAGTATACGCTAAATGTCTTTTGTTAAGTCAGTTCAGTCGTCATTACGTTTCCAATGTCGAGCGAGCGGTAGCAAGTAAGGAAATGTTTTGGCCTCAAGAATGTATAAATCTAGAGGTGTATTGTGTAGTTATTGTTGTTAAAAACACAATGATGTTTCGAATACATTAAATTTTCTATTGCAAATATTTTTTACTTCTTCGGTTACTCAGTCGATATTTTGGTTTGTTTGCATTTAGGTTCCGTTTTAGATATACGTACGTAAACTATGTTTCATTTTTACCGTTTCAGGCCCAACACGACGTCGTTCAAAGACAAAGGTTTTTGGTACTACAGATGAAAGCGATGATGACGATGAAGATATAGCAATTCTTGCAGTCCAACGTGATATTTTGTCAGTATTTGAACGCGTTTGTCGGTCAGAATATTTGTACAACCGAAGCCGTGCTAATGCTAACAAAACTGATAATGTAATACACGATATCGCAGCCAAGTAAGCTTGAAATTGAAGTAGTGATCATAGAACGAAAGTGCTGGCGTGGGCGTCCGCTCCTCACCAGTGGCGGATCCAGGAAATTGTGATAGAAGGGCCAAATGATATGCAGTGCTGAAAAATCCTTCTAGCGGAACATGCGAAAAGCCTAACACAACAGAAGTATTTATACTAATTCTTTATGCTCAAGTTTGCTTTTCATTACTGCCGGGGGCCTAGACCTAACTGGCCCGCCTTGAATGAGCTAGAAGAATGATCTCTATGACATGTTTTAGCAAACGTTTAATAATCGCTCACACCTGACGAAAATTTTGGTACTGCTCCTGTGGACAGATTAAAACGGCAGCTTTAATTTGTTATCGCCGACATTGACTTATCTATGTCGGTTATTATGCTACCTATGTCTGATCACGTTATTGACTATGACTAGTATGTAGAGATTGAGACGTGTAAATAAAGAGCCATGTTTTCAAGTATTGGTTTTCGAGTTACCTAAGCTATGAGAACTTGAGTGTATCGCAGTCCACGCGTTGTTGAGTTAAGTGATCGTTCTACTGATCAAAGAGGAGTATGTTTGTACAAATTTTTAAATTGAGGCAATAATGTTCTCAGTTTTAATCAACTATTTAAAAGCATTTGAATATGATTTTCCATGATGGGCCAGGTGATGGTATGGTTATGGTGTTGCTTTCTAATTGATACCGTCGTTCCCAGCTGATGAAACACGGGTTCTTAACATTTAACCGAATTACTGTTGCCCAATAGCTTTGTTGTTGTTGTTGTTGTTGTTGTTGTTTGGCCCCGCGATCAAGACTGATCGTTGACAGGAGCGATCCTGTCACATGCGCGGAGATATTGTATCACTGCTTGAGGTGACGTCCAAAGCTTGTCGATCGTTGCCACTCCGTCGAGGTATTGTTGACGAGCAGCATCGCCACGGGGACACATTGTCAGCACGTGTTCAAGAGTGTCCTCCTCGCCACAGAAACGACAATTAGCATCTTCCGCGCTACCGATGCGATATGCAAATGATCGCAGGATGGTGCAATGGGCACCGGCACGGAGTTGTGATAGTATACG
The DNA here is from genome assembly GCA_030248215.1 of Enoplolaimus lenunculus. Classification (NCBI taxonomy): domain Eukaryota; kingdom Metazoa; phylum Nematoda; class Enoplea; order Enoplida; family Thoracostomopsidae; genus Enoplolaimus; species Enoplolaimus lenunculus. Next base: position 27,173 of record JASANG010000796.1, read on the forward strand.
TCGTTCGTTGCGGCTGAAACCCACTTCTTTTTCCCTGTGGGGCGGCGGTCGAGGGCGGTCAGGCTGGGTGGCATGTCGAAGCGAGGCCCTCCAGGCTGATGAGACCGCTCTGCTGATTGCTGCTTTGATGCATTGGGTATTGATTGGGACATGTTGTTGTTGTAATTGGGTTGCTTCGTTGGCGAGTCTATCCGCATTGTCGTTTCCAACCAGCCCAGAGTGGCTGGGGATCCACTGCACTATGATAGCTTGAGCTATATCCGACAATTGTTGTTGTTGTTGTTGTTGGCTGTTGTTGTTTTAGATGCTCTGCATTAGTTGAAACATACGAATCAATTGAAACCGCAGTTAGTTTAATTCGACGCGACGTTATTCGTTTGCAGCATCAAGCAAAGTATTCACAAGGGGTAAGTTGAAGTAACGATCGTAGCCAGCGAATTTATATGAGTTAAACTCTTATTTTCTGATTATTGTCTGACGGTTTTTAGGAACAATTTGAATTATTAACCTGAAAGGTTTCCCATTTCAAAATTTTACTAAACGCAACCGCTTCTGAAATCATGGCTACGCCTCTGGTTGAAACAGTCTGAGATTAATTCACCATGCGTAATCTGGAAAACGTATCACAGACTATTTGTGCACAACATTTCACGCAAACAAACAACACAAGGTAATTACATATATACGGCATTATTTTAAGGTGGTGGCTTAAGAAATGTTAGAAGCACTTTGACTTAGTAGAAGCTAAACGTTTGAAAATGGACTCTTGTTAACTTTCCATTCGAGGCTTAGGCTTAAGTTTTGAAAAAGTCTTTTAGCTTAAGCCTTAGTGTTTGTTCAGACCTCTAAACTTGGACCTTGCATGTAGGGGAAACTGAACAAGAGTAAGAAAATGTTTCAAAATGTTCTTAGTGTGTGCTGTGTTTATATGTCAGGAGGGTCCTAAGCAACGGCGTACAATGTCTGCAGTGTCGTTGGATGAAGCAACTGGGGCACTTGAAGACAGCGTAGAGGATTCACCAAACGCTAGTGTCAGTGGGCTCCGATTTTTTCCTTATCGAATTCGCAAAAATACAACGGAAGATGAATTTGGAGATAGAGACCGGAGCCTAGACGTGGACCAATCTGGACGCTCTACTCCCGTTACACGACCGCCTGCCCAAATAGGCCATCCTGGTGAAAACACATGATTATACCATGCATAATTTGTGCTATATTGTTTCTATTATTAGCTGTAGTAGCGTTCAGTTTAATGATGATTTCGAATAATGCTGGTGCATTTTTGCTCAGGAGCGGATCCGATGCAGACGGCAGTGTGGAACGGACCCCATCAAAAAACCTTATGATAAAAATGTAAGGTCCTCGATTCCTTGCAAATATCTACTTTTGCGGTCGAAAGATTGCGTTTTGGCTTTTCGGTCGATCGCGAGATTAATTCACAATGTTTTGCGTGTTTCTCCGTTATAAGTGACTGGATTCGCCACTATTTTACTGGGTATTTTTGGTGGTTTGCTTTTTTATTTATGTTGTGTTTCTTTGTGTTTGAGTTGTGTATATATAACAATAATCTTATGTTAATCTACATCGGTGTAGCCGGCTGTTGTAATCGGTGGTAATTGAGCATTTATGGAAATAAACATTTAAGGCTACAACGTGTCTAAGGTTATAAATCTGTTTTAAAATGCTTTATACTTTATGTACAATTTTCCAGCCGTGTTCGTGATGCATTAATTTTCAAATTAGTAATTAGGTATTTTCCGCAATACTGGAAGCTTGTTTAGATTGTTCGTGTCGCGTCATGGATGTATATTTACTGTAGTTGGCGACTATTAATAAGAGGATGTAATAATTTTTTGTTGTTTTTGCTGAAAGTTTCTTTTTGTTCAAGTAATTGCTTATACTATACCGAACAAGATTTTGTTGTTTAAGATGGCCTAAGTTGTATACTGTACCAACGGTGGTTACGCCACAACATTTGCGGTTATTCTCGAATCTTAAGGTTTTGAACGACAGACTTGTTTTTTCATCTCGTTGTTTAATCATTTGCAATTATCATTACTTTTATTGATGGGAGCACCATTTACCCGAGTTGAACGTTTCGTTTCAAATAGCGAAATACGAAATTCGTTTCAAACGAAAGTTAAGTCGTTGCCTTCATTTGTTTTGATTTATTATATTAATTAATAATTGACCATTAACAATAATGTCGTGCTCGTTGCAAATAAGTATACCTTTTTACTAGGTTTCATGTCGTGTTCAGATAAGATGGTAAAACATTTTGATTAATATTGACAAGAGGAAGTATGATATCTGAGAGGGTCAAATTTTTGCTTGATTGATGAAAATGTAAGATAATTTGCCTGTACTTGTAAATGCTTTGTGTGTGTTCGTTAGTAATTGATGCGTTTCTTCAACCATGCATGTGCATCGAGTGTGGCAACTTACCCCTATCCCTCCTTGAAAGGCAGTGGTGTATTACATTCAGTAGCCATTATACAGCTCTTCTGCAAAGTGGACGTCATCCACTTTTGATATTTGTAATTAATTTTGCCAGAAATTGCAAAAAATAAGAAATTATCGTGGTATTGCGAACGAAGTTGCATACTCCGATTAGCTAATGACTCACGTCTACTGGTTATTTTGTTCTACTCACATGTATGAAATGATATTTCGTTCGTAGTTTATTTTCATCTGTATGGCCTCAGTCAGTTTATGCTGTGTTTTGTTCATCCGGTCAATTTCGGTACTTTTTGCTCATTTGGTTTTATTTTATTGTACTTTGTTACTTATTTTTTTTATTCGAATGTGTGTATACATTGGATAATTTTTATAAAGATAGCGTAATATAACAGAAACCGCATATTATGATGTCGTTAGAAGTTTCTTTATGATTACTAATCTGTTGTTTCTGGCTTAATTTAGTGAAATTTCATGATTGGTCTGTTTGCTTCATTACTTGAGTATTTTCAGCTGCGTCTGAAATTTGTTGAATGTAGTAGGAACGAGATCACCAAGGGTATCGATATGGTTTGGTTCTATCGACTTCCAGTAGACCATAATTTTGCTGTTTTACTCAGTGACGATTCGCAATCAAAGTCGATAAAACAGGATTAAACTAAATAACCGCTGTTTACTCTATAATCGTGTCAAAAATAAAACAGTAGTTTTCAAAACGTTGGTTTTATCATAAAGACTTGAAATTTTTTTCCTTTTATTATGATTTTCATATATTTTGTAGACACTTCATATCCGTCGCACATTGATCCCTGTAACATTCTTGCCTGTGGCTTCTGTTAATCTTCTTGTTTAATCATCTAGTTATGTTTCATCAACTTTTGTACTGAAATCCAGATTCACTGTTTTAAGAAAAAATTTTAATTTGCGTAAATTGTCAACCTGTGGGATGTCGCAAACGCAAACCTAAATTTAGGAATTTGAAAAAGTTATTGGAACTGAAAATACTTTGAATTTGTTTAGGCAAAAAACATCTGCTGATCGACTCATGGATTTTGAGGCAAAGTAAAATGCAATGCGAGTTGTCCGAATTTGATGTATAATATATAACTTTTTGTTTAGGCATAACTGATACTTGCTTTGGTTAATTTTTTTAATTTCATGAACATGCCATATTTTTCATCTTTTGTATTATTTATTTATGATGTAAGTAACTGTTTCATACGTTGCGGCTCGCGTCATTTTTACGACCGTCCCGTTTTGTTGTAGTACTGCAACTGCAAAAGAGTCGGCTTAGATTTTAAACTATATTTTTCGGTTAGGCTTGGGCCTAAGTTTACTTTTTTAAGGCTTAGCCTTAGGCTTAGGAATATGCTTAATCTGCGTGTATGGCCCTGAAAGTAAAAGTGGCGAGCGTTAAAAACATAGCAAATGTTAAAATATTTCATTATTTTAATCTGAACCCTATTCTCAATGCGCTGGTCTCAAATCGCTTCCAAAATAAAAAGACGTCAGGTGTCAACTTTGTATAAATTTCGCATGAAGATAGTCCCGATGTGGGTTTTTATTTTATAGGTGTTTTCGAAATCTTTATGTCTACTCTTATTCACGGTTCTTTTAAATAAAGCAATCTGCAAATGATCGCATGTTAGATGAGCGAGATCGTTTTGCTAAAGGTATCCGGAAGGTGTGTATTGGAAATGGCGCTGCAAGGGAAACACGTTTAACATTGAAGCATAAATTTGGGGTAATAACATAAAAATCAAACTTTGGTCAGCCCTTCATTGTGCTTCGTGGTCCGTAGGGTGCAACCGGAGCCGGCGGTTAGGCAAAATTCGGCATGAAGTTAGCAATTTTAACGCTGTATACTGTATTTACCAGAATAAGAGCGGGTCCCCATTTTGAGGCCGAATCAATTGAAGTCCGTATCGCTAATAAAAGTCCGTAAGCGGATAGAGTCACTAAACCCTAATTAGAGTCCATAAATGGAAACTAACCCTAATTGTAGCGCATAAATGACTCCAGGTACAAATAGTTTGAGTTCGAAACTTTAAAGCGTACTTTAATTTTGAAAGTGCATTTCTATATCGTTGTATTATCACTCAAGCTATTGACACAAGACAAATAAACGTTTAATTCAACGGATAATTGCAGTACCGGATATATATCAGTAGCCAATGGCGGCGGAGCGTGGGTTAAAAATAAATAACAGTCCGCAACCGAATAACAAGAGGGAGGTACAATCTGGAGAGGCCAAGTAAATATCAGTCCCCCTCTTATCCGGTCACTACAGTACAGTATCAAACAATTGTTCATAAGCAATCCTTTTCAAGAAATATTTCCGGTGTTGTACCTTCTGTATTGACCTGAATAAGAGGTGGTTCCCATTATGAGTCCAAATCAATTGTAGTCCGTATCCCTAATAAGAGTCCGTAAGCGGATATAGTCCCTAAACCTTAATTAGAGTCCATAAATGTCAATTAACCCTAATTGTAGCGCATAAATGACTCCAGGACCAAATAATTTTAATTCGAAACTTTAAAGCGTACTTAAATTTTGAAAGTATATTCCAAAGTATAACCTTGTATTATCGCTCAAGCTTTTGATGCAAGGCAAAAAACGTTTAATTCAACGGATAATTGCAGCACCGGATATATGTCAGTGACGAAGGGCGGCGGAGCGTAGGTTAAAAATATATAACAGTCTGTAACCAAATAACAAGGGAGGGTGCCCTCTGAAGAGGCCAAATAAATATCAGTCCCCCCTCTGATTCGGGTCACTACTGTATACCAAAATTAACTAACTGACACATATAAAACAGTGCACGAAATTGAATTTGTTTTTATAGAAGCCATTGAATTGATCGGAACAGATATATGAAAATTGTCGTAATTTCACTATATTTGTTGAAACACAGTCGAAATTGAAAGTTAAATTTTAGTTTTAAAATTTATTAACTTTAAAAATGGCAAAAATCATAACTGCGGTTAAATATTAGCTAATGGTCCTGGCCAGCCGTTTGAATTCTGGCTACGTTGTTTATGTAAAAATTGCCAAAAATTTCTTCGTAGACAACCACAGAGTATTAGTGCAAAATTCGAAATAAAATTATACATAAAAAGGAGCAAAAACAATTATAAATAAAAAGCGCACAATTTGAGGGAAATTCCCACATGACAAAAGCCCAGAATATCAGTTTTTGCTTGGTTTTCCGGGAAAAATTACACGGGGGAAAATTTGAATACAACAGCGAAACCTTCTACCAAAATTCGCAGGTGGATTTTTTGCCGGAACCGGAGACAGACGTCTGGTTGTACTCTGATGATCCTGTGTCACTTTAAGAAGACTAAGCAAAAAACAGGCGTGCTATTTCTATGCGACGTTGTTTGGTAGTATATAACTTGCTGAATCGTAGTTGCTTTGTAGTTTGGACCACCATGAACTATCAACCATAACCAGTTCTCAGCTGGGACTTATGGCTCAATTCAAATTTAAATGTTGGTTGTTTGACATATTAGCCAGATAAAGCTATGGCTGTTATGCTATGTGCGAGCCGTTGGGACTACTGTATAGCGTTCAGTGGAAAAAAAGCTTTTCAACAGCCCCTAAATAGTGGTATTGCGTAGTATATTGCGGTTCTTCTTTTTCAACGCCATAAGAATGTGCCATTTAAACATGTTTTATAGTACTAAAATTTGAACTTCAGTGTGCAGTTGGAATAAAAAATACCGGAAACGAAACCGGAACTGCAAAATAGAAATTAGTACCAGGTATACTGCTGGAACTAAAACTAGGTAGTCGTACAAAACGAAATACACAACTTTAATATTTTTGCAATTCAAAATATCAGCGCCGAGAATAAAACTGAAAATCCAGTAGACAAAATACTGTATTTTAGTACCGAAAAAAGTGACAAACAGCAGATTTTTCTATACCGGAACCGAAATTACGGCTGCACCCCGCTGATCAGGTTACGGATAAAATTGATCGCTATATATCTCCTAATCCGTCGTTATTGTACGTGCAAAGCAAGAGACATGAAAAATAATTCGCGAACAAACCGAGCAAAAACCTACTGGAGTGACCCATATAAGGCGGTGGACTGATATTTATTTGGGCGCTCCACAGAATATTCCTCTGTTATTCGGTTACGGACTGTTATTTGTTTTTAACCCGTCATCCGTCACCCTTCGTTACTGATATATATCCGGTACTGCAATTTTCCGTTGAATTAAACGCTTGTCTTGTACCAAAAGCTGGAGCGATAATGCAAGGTTATACTTTAGAATGTACTTCCGAACCTTAATTATGCTTTAAAGCTTCTAACTCAACTTTATTTCGCCCTGGAGTCATTTATGCACTGCTATTTGGGATAATTGACATTTATGAACAATAATTTTCAGTAGCAAATACTCTTGCAACAGTCGCAAAACGTTTCTTATTTCATGGACTGAGGGGGGTTTTGCCACTTAGAGTTCAATGATAAGCGCATGTAAATCATATTGAAGTTTTGCTGAAACTGAACTGCGCCAAAAGCTCTGGTTTTTCGAAAACATTTTCAAGAACTTCTACGTTTTCTCTATGTTGTCAGAATCAAAACAAAGCGACTAGTAGTTTCACAACTATTTTTTATAGTTTAAACATATACACACTGACATTAAGTCTTCACAGATTTGATTCTTAATTCAAATGCCGGAAATGTCGACGGAAAACGAAATTACGTAAGTTGGTTTGTATTGTCAAATTTTTAAAATTTTGGCTCTTGTACATTTTACCCCACATTTACCTAAAGCTAAAATTTAAGCTTAAAGCCCTCGTTAAATATTAGGCAAATAATCAAATTTAAGCATGATGATATTTAACACATATCCTAACTCAGCTGTAAGCCTGAGCATGAGCCTAGCGGGTAGGTAGGAGTATGCAGGAAAATTTTTTTTGGAATATTTAGGAAATTTTGATTGCTTAGTTTATTTGGTTTTTCAGATTAATATTTTTGTTCCATGTTTAGACTTCGCTCTTAGCAATCTTAAGAATTCATCGCATCATTCTTGTGCACTTCTTGAAACGCCAACTGCAAAACTACTCAAGTGTGTTGGATCTATTGTTTTTACAGTTTACTTTAACAGAATGACGGTCATTCTGCCAGACAGAACTACCGTGCAAGCACCGCAAGAAATAGCGAAGCTTTCTGAAGTTCTATCAAAATTGTTACGAAAAGAATTAAATCGAAGTAAGCAAACACTGGTTACGTTTAACTCCTACCGGGTTTCTTGCATTGGAAACTATTCAATTGCTTGGCTTATAATATCTTTTCTACAGCGAATAGAGAAGTTGTTCTTAGAAGTATTATTGATCCCTACGAGGCGTCGTATGGAACCCGTAGTCAGACGAGGAGCAGTGGGTGCTCAGACCCACTTGAAAAATTTTCGCTCTCTACGAAAGTTTTTGAGACACTTGTAAAACCTGTGAATTCTCTACATACCGTTCTTAAAGGTTTTGCCATAACGTTGCATAGCGGGTTGGCTACGAGCCTGCATTGTATGAAATAAGGTAAGCAGTTCACGATATTTTAACATTAACATATCTAGCTACACTTTGGCCAATGTCACGTTTGAACTGCTATAGGCTTGGGTACAAGTTATTTTTGAAATTATGTCCATTTACCCAGTTTCGGCTTCAGGGGAAACTTGAACACGTACTATACGGACACTTATTAGGAATACGCACTTCTATTGATTAGGACTCAAAATGGGTCCCCTTCTTATTACCCCATCTTGTATTCGAGTCCCTACAGTATACGTCAACCAGCTTTGCCGTGCTGAAAATTTTACGGTGTGAACAGTTTAGGTGAGGTTCACATGACAATATGTTTTCTAGCCAAATAGTTGACAATTTTGGCGAAGTTACAGTACGAATTCTAAAAATCAGAGTTTTCGGCGCAATTAGTCAACCTTAAACTATATTTTTCTTTACTGAAACATCCAACATCTGCTGCTCCGTTTGCCATATAATATAGCTAATTTGCTGTTAGCTTCCATGACAAAATCAGCTTCAATCTTACTTTCTGTGAATTTCAGCGTCGCCTAAATATCGTCAACCGATCATTAAACTCTCTCGTGACGCGCCAGTTACCGGATTTATATTTGAAAAGGTAAAAGTTGCATTTGAATCACGAATCCAACTTATCAGAATATCAACAAACGGGTCCATGTTAATTAAAGGGATCTAAGCCCCTGGGAGACATGGGAGACTGGGGGAAGGCTCATGCTTATTCTCAAGCTTAGGTTCAGACTTTAAGGATTGGGTAGGTTTATGTGCCCTGATAATAAATGCCGGCCAAGAAACAGTTAGTAAACCTGTCGCTTGCTTCGATCGCGAGTCCTTTTTTTCAACTCGCGTGTCTCCCCCTTGATCAAAGATTTCGAGTTCCGTCTGTGTGAGCTGACTAGAGTCCCGTTAGTTTAAAACTGTGTTTATCGCAATTCGCAGGAAAAATTTTACTCAAATGTATTTGCAGTATAGATGGGCACCGAATATCCGGATATGAAAACGATATCCGATGCCCATCACTAATATACAGTATATACATTGCGCGGTGGCCTTTTAGTTGCTTTTACTTTGCAACTAAATAAAAAGCGGAAATAAACATTGTTAGATTGTCGAATGGTGTGTTCACGAGCTGCATTTCTTCGGTCGGCAACGACTTCCTCAAGCGCGAAAAATGGACATTCCACGATGGGACCGCGAATATCTTAAAATGGATCTAACAACTATTATAGAAATTGTCAATGTAAGCTTTTTATTGAATAATTTTCGCTTGTAGTGTCAACTCTGCAAGTTCATTTCCGTTTCAGGTTTTTGATTCTTCACGTTGTTTGTCGTTTATGCTCATTTTTAGTTTGTTTCAGATTTTGTGTCGTTTGCAAGGTGTAACCGTATTTTCGCTTTTTTTTCGTAAAAATCAGCGTCCGTTTTCGTTTGTGTTATAGAAATACCGAAAATTATGCAACTTTTTAGGTCATAGTCAGCTGTAAATCAATTTAAAATGATTCATACAAATATACGTGGTTTAATTTGATAGATGTGAAATGAAAATAAAAGATTCGTCGACAGTGTTTAGAATTTTGAGGTGTTTTTGTTATATATCTTTTTTGTAAATTTTTTGGTCACAAGCGGTGTATATTGCATGTATATTTTTCAATTGTATAGGAAGCACACAAACAAAGCATAATTAGAACGTTTATACATATCCAAATAATCATTTTCTGCCTTCATTTCCGTTATTTTGATCACTATCCATCCAGTATCTGTTGTGTTTTTACTATCCGCTTCCATCCTGGTCGTTTGGACTTTGTTCTGCGGCTCAAAATATTTTTAAATTCATTTCGCCACACTTTTCTAAGTTACAGGCTTCCCATTACCTTAAAATTCAACGTCTTCAAGAAGTCACTTGTAAAGCGATTGCGTTGCATTTGCGGGGCCGAACAGTTGAAGAAATTCGAGAACGTTTCGGTGTTGAAAATGATTACAGCGAAGAGCAAGAGGAGCAGGTAGAACAGAGCAGAACTGAGTACGCAGGACATACGTTTGCAATTTATAACATGAATATCACAATTGAGGTCCGTGGTATTAGTTTGCTTTTAACATTTTCTGCAAACTCAGAAATGGAATTAAAAAATTATGTGTACTCGCATGTATAAACGCGTTGCAGCTGTAACTAGCGTACTGATTAGGTACAATTCTATGTGGTACGTAAATGCTACTGTCTCGACACTGTACGAAGGCAGTCGGGAAAACGGATAAAGAAATTAAGCAAAACAAATAATGTTATTGAGCGAAGCGAAACTCCGAGCGAAGCTCGGAGTTTCGCGAAGCGTTTTATGTTTTCTACTTGGGGGTCGAAAGGTGGATGTCCGTCTGTCCGTCTGTCCGTCTGTCCGTATGTCCGTCCGAAAAGAATCTCACGAACGGCTGAACCGATTTTGATAAACTTTCTTTTGTTTGAAAGCCAATTATCCTGGGGTGTTAACCTCGCCTTGGGGTTTTAAAATTTTAAGCCGTTTATTAGCAACAGGCTAATTTGTATAATTAATTAAGCCTAAATTAGGACTTTCCACAATACATCACTAATTATTACAGTTAGAAGCAATCTAATTTTTTTTGGGTTTTTGAACGCGAGAAATCTGCGTAGACTGTTTACAATCCCCCAAAACCGATAACTGAGCAGTTAGCTAATAGATAATTTACATATTACCATAGTTTATAAGCCTAAATTAGAACTTTTTACAATATTTAACTAATTATTAAGGTTAAAAGCAATATAATTTCAGCACTAAAGGGTTTTTAGGTGCGAGGAGTTTGAATAAATAGTTTACAAACATCCAAAACCGATAATTGAATAGTTAGCTAATAGCTAATTTGCATATTAGCTTAATTGACAACACAAAACTAGGACTTTTTAAATTATTTCAATAATTATTACGGTTTACTGAAGGTTTTTTGGTGCGAGCAATCTGACTAAATTTGTTTACAAACGTCTAAAACCGATAATTGAGTAGTTAGCTAATAGATAATTTGCATATAAGCATAATTGATAAGCCTAAATTAGGCGTTTTTACAATGTTTCCCTAATTATTAGGGTTACAAGCAATCTAATTTCAGCAATAATGGGTTTTCGGGTGCGAGGAATCTGAATGAATTGTCTACAAACCTTTAAAAGCGATTATCGAACAGTTAGCTAATAGCTAATTTGCATATTTGCTTAATTGACGAGAAAAAATATGACTTTTAAAATGACTTCAATAATTATTAGGGTGGCTGAAGGGTTCTTGGGTTCGAGGAATGTTAGGAAATTGCTTAAAAACGTTCGAAATTGATATATGAATAGTTAGCTAATAACTAATTTGCATATTATCTTAATTGCTTGCGTGCGTTTGAGCTTCGCTCAATAAATGTAGTCCCATTACGACTGGTACATGTTTGCTTAATATGTTGTTGTTATATATGTTTCCGATGATATAAGAAAACAGTGCGATATGTCTTCACGTCTATGTTAGGGACTACCTAACTTTATAGTGGTCTTGTAACACAGAATGTGTAAAACGACGTCGGGCCTTTTACTCAGACCCAGACTTTTTGCAGTAGCGCGAGCAGTAACCTGGGTAGCCCAAAGGACCATTTTCTCAAACACGTATAACTACTTGCTCAAAGGTTATCAAACTCACTATCTCCTGCAGTTGCAGATCTCAAACTTTGCACAGAATACCAGCAATTCAAACCTGAAATGTGTATTGAATTTCGAAGGTTGCCATTTAGTGATTCGAAAATTACTAGAGCTATCATCAATTGGAAATAGATGCTACATACATTTTTGAATACTTAGGTGTACAAGATTTAAGTTCACTTCGTGGTTCTGTAATATACGAAGTAATACAACCTGTATATATGTACACACACATATATATGCGGCGTTTGCGTTTACATTAATACGTCATATATGCATGGAGACAATATTGTTTCAGATTCGACTGGAGAATTATTGGGCTGAACAGCCTGAGACACCAACAGATGAACGCGCGCCTACAGATATTGCTTCCAGCATTGGAACAGGAGAAGATCCAGATTTATAAATAATTACATTACTTCTGTGTGATAAGACAATGCATTCCATTGTGGTTTCATTCATTGCTTTCGCTTTCTTTATTAGGAATACTATGAAACATTGGAGGTTTCATAAACAAGCAAAACGTGATTTATGACGCGTGTAATTTCTACTGTACGAACGCGAGCACTATCAGAGTGCTTATTCCGGAAAAGCAACGTATTGGAATGAAAGCTGCACGCTTCCCACAGGTATCCTCGGGTAACGCGGGTACGGGTAAGAAAATTTTGAAACGGATATAATTGCGGGTATTTTAGAAGTTCAAAGTGCGGGTAAAAATTTGTGATTCATTACCAGCCTACCCTAACAAACGAAGCAGGTTGCTGCGATTATGTTTTGGGTGAATTAGACTTATGCACGCGTGAAACCATAAAGAAACGTTATTATACGATCTTAACTACAATGATTTCGTACAGCCAAGAACGTTTTGATTCACTAATAATAATCAAATAATCACTCATCGGCAAACGGTTTTACCTGTGATCGGACTACGTGTAAAACACTGACTGAAATAATGTAAAAGAACAGACTGTATACATTCCTATCTTACGGTGCACACGGATAGTAAAAATAAACGTAAAACGAGTACCTATAGTGATTAAAAAATAGCAGTACGGTACCCGGTAGCAGGGTACAACCGGAGGCTTGTCTCCGGGTCCGGCAGAAAATCGGCATCCGGCTCCGGCAGAAAATCGGCCTCCGGCTGCAGCAGAAAATCGGCCTCCGGCTCCGACTCCGGCTCCAATACGTTTCACCTCCGGTTGCACCCTTCCCGTTACTGATCAACAAAACGTAAACGGAAGACAGGAAATATAAAATGTTTAAAACATTTTGTTTTTTTTCAGCCATTTGCAAATGATACACGCAACTGTACAGTTCACCCGGCTTGGTAACATTTTTTATATTTAAATAGTGAAAGCAACCACTGAAGATTTTACTTGAATTTTGCAGATTTTATTTCAGCTTGAGCAACAGCGCGTTCGTAATTCTTATTGAAAAACTGACTTGATTTTTAGTGATTTTCAACTTACCATAAGCATAAAACTAACAGAATTGCAACAATTTCTATAAGAAGGGGAGAGCGATTGTTATATGGTATGAAAACGGACGAAGTTTGATACCTAAGCATCTGAAGACATGACCCTAAATGTCAGGTATGTTGTTAAAGCGAAACTGTTAGTATCATGCGAAATTGAGGTAGGAAACTATTCTTGAATGGAAATTTTTTTTCGTGAGATAAAACGCCAGATTTAAAAAGTTGCGTATATGAAGTCCATTTTCCAGTGACTATGTATAGTGACACTTTGGAACTCGGGATTTAAGGTGTGTCATTGTGTTAATTTTTTTAGTTTTGTAGTTGAAATTAAGGTTCCATTTTATGAGTCAACTATTCCAGTTCGTGCTGCAACCACCACGTGATTTTCCTTCTGGTAATTATGATATAACACTATTTTCGGGCTCCTGTCATATTGATAATTTTGAGTTTTAGCGTATTTATTTTCGTCTGTTTTAGACTTTGAGAAACCCACACAAAAATGCTACGATAACATTTGACGCGTTTTTGATATCTTGCTTTTTTTCCAGGTTAAGTTAAATTTAAACAACAAAAAATACATGGCTAGTGCTCTGAATAAAATATATTTAGATACGTTTGTACGGTAGGGTTAAACATTTGCACAAATCTTACATTTCCAGTTTGCAGAGGAAGTTGCAGCTGCAACTTCTCGCTGCAAAAATCTGCATATTTGAATAAGGTTTTACTGTCGGGAAATATATTTCAATTTAGATCTGTAAGTGGTGATATATGTGCACTTAAGTGTATGTTAACAAAATGTTGCCATGCCTGTACACATACACCGATATGAGAAGTTGTGGCAATGGCTACGTGGTGTAGTGGTAGTATGCTTGGCTTCAGCACAAGAGAGCCGAGGTTCGATTCCCGGGGTGGTCATTAACTATGGGCACAATTTCAAACAGGGGTCGTGCAGACCGAGATCTATAACTAAATTCGAAGCAAACTAAACATGAAATAATGCAAGCAAAACGGAGACAAGCTGATTTGAGCGGAAGTATATGTGAGATGTGATACTGTTAGAGGTATTGACGTGTTACGTTTATTAATGTACTTGTCTAGCAACAAACTAGTTGCAGACAGAGCGCTTTTCCATAAGTCGGCTTTAAATTTACGTGTTGTATCGACTCTTGTCTTCCAAAAATCGCAAAGGACAACGACGTCCAATTTAGATTATAACATGAGCAAAACACTTTTTGATTCTTTGGGCATTTCTTCGTGTCCGGATAACACATACCTCAATGCAGGTGCTCCAGGGCCAAGTTCGCTATCGCGATGTTCAAATTTAATGTTGGAAGCAACGAAACGGCGTTTGGTAATTAACTGGTGTTTCTTACAAATTTTACAACCATAGCCTATGTTTTGTGTTTGCTATTTTTGTTATGCTTTACTACGCTCATTGAGTAGGATGAAAATAACCGTGTTTTATATAGTTTTTTGAAAGGGTGGCGTTTAGAAGTCTATAGAGGTTTTTAATACACCCGCGGGTTTTTGCACTGTGTTTCCAAGAACTAAGTGAAATTACTTCCCAAACTGAAACCATAACTTTCTATAAGTTGTAATTTTCTTTCTGTGCGTATAATTATTATAATAATTATACGTGCAATGTGCATATGTAGTAAATTTGTTTGTTTTTTCGTTTACACAGTTTGCAGTTGTATGCGTTTATGGAAAACTCGGATTCTAAAACTTACGTGTATTTAGGTAAACAATGCGTACTGAAGCGTTTAATTTGAAGTTAATTAATGAGTTGCATCCTACATTTTCATACTTTTAGAATTGCTCAAACGATTCATATATAATGCAGTACGGCCCCGAACTTGGAACTCATGAATATTTGAAGAACCTTGGACAGTTTTTATCTGAACAGTATGATTCTAACGTGGACCTGTTAGTAAGATCAGTTAAATTTACGGCTGATAAATGTTGTGAAATTGTAGGGAACTGGTTTTCGTTTGCAAAGTAAACACAACTAGTCAATAGCACTATTTAGCTTTAATTTGTCGTTAAGACAGCCAATTCTGGACAAATGCAATAACCGATGTTAACTAAAAACTCGTCTGATTTGGTTACTTTGTGATGTAATGTTATGCTAGAATGTTAAGCGTGGCATGCTATGTTGAAGCCAGTGTTCTCACTTTGATGTTTTTAGTAAGTATATATAAATTTAGTTGTGAAGACAACCTGTGAAGTATTACGTAATGTTTTTTGCACTTACTTTACATTGTGGTTTCTCTTGAAGCTATTGCTTCCACTTTAGTTTTGAGATTTAGATTAGATGTGAGGTTGAAATAAATATACTTTGGTTTCAAATGAACAAAACTTGAACAACCCCAACTGAAAAGTTAAATCATTTTTAAGCCTTGTCGCTGGGGTCGTGTCCCACTCCCATGCTCCGGCAAAGTAAAAATGAGATCCCCGCGGAGCAGCTCTAGTATGAACATAATGTTCTAAGTTCGTTGTTATGATTATAATTTACGTTTCAGAGATTCTCTAATATGTACAGCAGGAGCTTCGAATGGACTACACATGACAATGACAATATTGTATAGCAAATACTCACCTGTTGTTTTCGTCGAGGAGCTATCTTACCACTTGGCATTTAGCGTTCTTCAAGACTATTCAAAGAAATCTTTAATCCCAGGTTACAAAAATAATTTGTCTAATTTATTTTGTAAAAAGAAAATTTATTGAGATATATACTTCATTAACTTTGCGAGTTTCGTATTTTTCAGGCTGCAAAGCAAAACTGGATTACATCGTAATCGGAACAACAAATTTATACTGGAATCGGAATACGGATAATTTGTATGAACAAATATAATTTTAGTATAGGGTGTCTGTTGGCTGGAAACAATTTTGGAAAACGTAGCATGAACAAATTGGCGATGATTTTTTAGTTCTATGCAATATATCACGACAACAAGTAGGAGTAAAATTAAAATATCCAAAGTTCCGATTTCAACTGATTGTGCGATCGGAACTGGCACTTGTTTAGAATCGGAATTATAATATACATGTTTCTTGTATTTGCTGGTTTCACAAATTTTCAAATTGAAGCTTTCTTTTATTATCCTTGTAATTTCTGCGAATAACGAAGAATTCAACATTAATATTATTTATCAGCTTATCGTCGCGAATCTTGCACATTGCCTTATTCTAAAAACTTTTCTTTACTTTAGTGCCTCTGCGCGAAGACGGCGCTGATTTGCAAGTATTAGAATCACTGCTATTGCAGAATCAACCTGCTAAGAAGCATCCAGACGGATATCCGTGGGCAGTGTTTTACTGTATTCCAACATTTCATAACCCTACTGGATTGACATACTCTTCTGGTAAATTATGTCCAGTGCCCTATTCGCAAAGTGTGTAGCACCTATTATCAGTTGGTGATAGATCTTGTAGCTTTCGAGCCAGCGAAAGGAGGGTCCGCAATTCAGCACGGCTGTCGGATTTGGTGTCTACTACAACTGTGCCAATTTTGAGAGCTGTAAGCATAGGAGTTTTTCAGTTTGACAACATATCGCTAACTACTGATAGATGCTATACGCATTTGCGAATATGAACTCAGATGCTAATTCTGTGATATCGCTAATTATAGTGTTCGTTCGATTATTTTGAATGATTTATTTACAAATGCTTTCTTTGGCTCGCACAATATTGAGAACGCTTTTCACGTAAAAATTTTGTTTGATTTTGCGGCGCAGTAAATTATAGTACCTATGCAATTCTTCGCGTATAGTTAATAAGAACTTGTTTTGTAACATGGGTATTAGGAAAAACGAGAAATTTGACTGTATTTGGTACATTGTAATGTCCCACTACGTCAGGGTGCAACCGGAATTCCGTTTCCGGTTTTTTTCACCTTCCGCTTCCGGTAAATTTTTACCGGAATTAAAAATTCCGGTATTAAAATTTTGTCGGTGGAAATTGAGATATTTTATTAAACAATGACGATAAAAATTAAATAGATTTCATTAGTATAGTATGTAAACCTTGACAATCGCCGAAAATAAGCCGTCGAAGGTAGATTTTGTTTCTGTGGATTATGAAAGTCTAAAATACAGCAGATAAAGGGGATATCTATCTCCAAATAGGGTTATTTTACCAATAATGTTGCAAAAAAGGAAATTAAAATATTTAGACGTTTCCCCCTTAAACTAACATACGTACGTACAAATGAACCAGCCAAAACTTGAAACGCAACAAATAAATGCATCTAATTCCTTAAAATGAATTTTTCGGTGGCAGGTATATTTCATTTTCCGGTTCCGTTTCTGGTAATTTTTCAAATTCCAGTTCCGGTAAATTGTAATTCCGGTTGCACATTGCACTACGTATATAAATGTAAATTTAGGTGACTCGGTATAAATGGTGCAGTAATAGCGATTAGTTTGAAGCGCATTCTGTAAAGAATGGAATGTAATTCCCGGTTCCGATTTCGGCCTGAACCCAGATGGCTGGTTCCGGTTCCGGCTTTTTGCAAATTGTGGTTTCGTGCCTTCCTTAGCGTTCTGAATGTTTTAAAATGGTGTCGTACGTTTTAATGCCATAGGAATTATGTAATATTTGTAAATATATTCTACTTTAGATGTGTCTCGTAAGCTAGTAGCGCTTCTGCGACAGTATAATGTGCTTGCCATTTGCGACGATGTGTACAATACACTTTGTTACGGTGATTGTGGCAACCCATCGCGTTTATTTGCTTTCGACAATAAGTACATAGGTGGTTTTAGCTTATTGTCTTTATCAATATAAGAATGGCGTAATGTTGACTGCAGAAATTAGCAAACAATATGTGGTATAGATAAGCGAAACTATGGTGGGATATGCAAAAGAAATCGTTTATTTTGAAAAACTAATGTGGATTCATACATTGTTAACCAGGACGGTCACAGGGGGGCACACACAATACATAAGTTTTCGCTCTGAAATGATTAATTACTTAGCAGCAAACATGTAAAAACTGAAACTGAAAAATACATTCCCTCAAAAACATAATCCCTCACCCCAACCCCAAAAAATCCTGAGTGGTTTGTGAAATATTCTGAAACATATGTCTTGTTGATGTATAGCAACATTTTTGAGAAGTGTCGAACGCTTTCAGTTTGATCTCAAGGTGCATGCAAAGTAACGGAAACCATTGTTCAAAACCTATTTCATGTGTTATCTGGTTTTCTGCAATTAGGTTTGTATGCGAATCGGAGAACGGCGATTTAGAAATTAACTTTTTGTAGTTGATTTATTTAGGAATGATCCCAGTTACAGTGGTCATGTGATTAGTAATGGCTCATTTTCAAAAATTTTAACTCCTGGTCTACGCTTAGGATGGATTGAAGCGCCGGAGTGGTTTCGACAGTTATGGAAAGCACAGTAAGTTTATAGCAAAGCAAGAATGATTCGTTAAAACTGTGTTGTTTTTATTCGCTTCACAATGTAACGTTTTTAAAGATCAGGTTTCGTTTAAAAGCATACAGTATTTACTTCATTCATAACAATCAGGGTGCAACCGGAATTACAATTTACCGGAACCGGAATTTGAAAATTTTACCGGAACCGGAAACGGAACCGGAAAGTGAAAAATGCATTTCACCAAAAATTTCATTTTAATCTTATTTTTTGCTCTATTATTTGTGAAATAACCTTAGTCGAACATAGATATTTATTTTATTTGTTGTATTTTAGATTTTCGTCGTCGACTGAAGTGAAATCCACTATCAATGGCTTATATTCGGAGTACAAGTGGCTTTCAAAAGAGATTCTTAAAAATTAGCAAAGTTAAGAAAACGGCCAAATTTTAACACCGGAATTTTTAAATCCGGTAAAAATTTACCGGAACCGGAAGGTGAAAAAATGCCGGAACCGGAACCGGAATTCCGGTTGCACCCTGATAACAATATGGGGATATTTTCGGCCATTCGGTATGTAACTGGACTAAAAGATCGATTGGCAAGTCGTGCATGTGTCTAACTCAATGTTTTAGTGGTATATTAATCAGTGGAGGCTGTGTCAATAACTACACTTCTGCAATCGTTGCCTCTGCAATTGAAGCTGGCTTGGTTTCTGAGTTTATCAATGATCATCGCGTTATGTATAAAGTAAGTCTTTTGATGACTTTATAAGCTAATATGCCGTATTTTTGTTAAACTCACGATTTTATTATACGTATTGAATACAGCTAAGCATTGTTTCCGAAATGAAGGCTTTATTCAAAGGGTTTCGAACCATTCTTTTTGTTTTTCAGTTTCGAACCTTTAGCCAATTTGATCAAAATTTTGAAGTTTTTTGGTCCAGTCAACTCAATTACTCAGAGACTAAAACCGTGATTATATTTTAGGCAACCCGAAATTTTAGCGATTTGGCTACAAAACAAAACGCTGTGTAGTCATAAAATTTGTCATGTTATGCTGCCCTTCAGTATGCTGGTCTGTTATTGGTCGATTTTTTTTGCTTTTAGCAGCGAATGGTGGCAGTTACAGCAGCAATAAAGCAATTTCCCAAAGAGACCAAGTTTTCAGTTCCACAGGTGATCAAGGAAGTTTACGCGTCATAATTTTCGTTCTGTATTTTGCGCCTAACACATTGGGCTTTCAAAATATTTCTTCTTTTGAGAGATTCGTAGCTAACTTGTTTGCTGTTAATCGTGGACAAAGTGTGATGTGATTTTGCTACTCGATACGTACTACTGGTCATCTGTAGCATAGGGCTACCATTTTGGTTTTATTGGCAGATTCAGCAAGGTTTGGATAGCGCTCTGTTATATCACGAACCTCATACCATGTATTCGTACGCTAGTTGACCTTTATACGTTCGAAAATTCTGACATTTTATTTGAGTAGTTTTGATTGTGTCTTTCTTTTTTACTAATATGACCTCTTAGCTTCAAATTAATACTACCATAATATTATGGTTTTATATGAAAGATTCTTTATGTATACGACGATGGGATAGAAGATATATCGCCTTTTGGACCGACAAAAAACATTTTTAACAGGTTTGAAACTGAGTTTGTTTCTGGATCTTGGAAGTAAAGGAATTTTTTTGGAAGTAAAGGAATTTTTTGCTCTCTACGCATGCGCTTGTTTAATCTATTAATTGAGGTTATACCCAACCGACGGTAATTCCTGGCTACGTCTCGGTCTGCCGTGGTGTATTACTATGACGACTGCCGATTTATTTTGAAACGTGTTCTGTTTTTGATAGGGTGGTTACTTTGCCTGGATTGAACTTCCTTCATACATGGATGCAAAGAAAATATTGGAAGTAGCACGTGACAAACACAGTGTTTTTGCTTTTTCAGGAGAAAGGTATGTTGTTTTGTATGCTTTTTTATTTACGCAAATAGAGGCGTATATAGGACAGCAAAATTAAATTTTGAGCTAACGTATACCTCTCAGAATATAAAAGATATGTATATTCAATGTTGTTTGTAGCAAAAAAATCCTGGTTTAAAATGGAATTTCTCTTTTTTATTCGACCCTTTGAGCACTAATTGATAATTGAAGATAAATTCGTTATCGTCGTCTTAGATTTTATGAGTGACCGCTAAGCCAAACAAGAAATTATTGTTTGTGAACTATAGATAATATCATCTAGTGCGAAATACAATGGATTCAGGCTACATTTTATTTTATATAATCAGTTACATCTACTGTTACTGTAGCGGACAATTATTACAAAATATAAGACTTAACCGAATAAATTGATGTGTCGTAACAGACAGGCTTTTGGTCTGCTCCAGCAGCAAGATGTATGCGGTCGTTTTTAGGTTTTCGGCTTCGAAAGAAAAAACCTTTTCGAACTGTTTCCGAGTGGCAATATCTTATTACGATCAGCGTCAAATTGTAGCGGGTATTGAAAAAATTCGGTCTGTTGTCACAGAGTTATATGGTGAATAAGTAGTGTTGTGTAACCTGCCTAGTCATTTCTGTTTCGGGTTGTATTGCCTATCGTATATAGTGTCCATCAGCGTACGACCGGAGGTCCGCCTCCGGCTCAGCAGAAAATCGACCTGCGGCTTCGGCTGAATTTTTGCTCGAGGTTCCGGCAATTCTGGTATAAAGTTTTGCAAAATTTATTTATTTAACGCGCTTCGTTTTACTTTTGTCACAATTTTCAGGAAAGACCCCAATATCGTAGAAAAATCACGTAAAACCAAACAACCTAACCATATATTGAAGATATTGGCTAACTAATTAGCCATCATTTTACTACCTAATTTTGCCTCACCTCCGGCTCTGGCAAGTTTCGTTGACCTCCAGCTCTGGTATTTTCACCTCCGGTTGTACCCTAGTGCCCATCACAGTGTATTTGTAGACTTCCAGGTTAAATTAGCATATTTATAAGCCTAAAGGTTTAGTAAAATCATTAGTCTTAAAGGCTGAAGCTTAATGTGTTACAGTCCTGCGAGCGAATATTCGGCCGTCAAAGTAACATGGGCTGAAGTCTAAATAAAATACCCATTGAAACTGCAAAGTCGAATTACTTTCCTGAGTTAATTTAGATTCATGTCTGTCAAAAAATTTATTTTTATTTTTGCTTACTGCAATTTTATATTTTCATTTTCTGGTATTTATTCTTTGTTTTAATAATGTAATGTTTTACACAAAACTACGTATTATACATTCGCAATAGCCAAATGCCAAATGTTGGTTTGAAGTTTAATATTAATATTCAGTCATTGGTTATGTCAAGCTGGGTGTTACGAAATACAAGAGTTTGATTAAAGTACAAAGCTACTAAGACGCCCAAGAAATGAAAAGTTTGGTTATTTTATTTCGATTAAATAGACTTCCATAGATCTGCACCTGTCGTCACCATTCGCATGAATGGTCGGTATCGGGATTTCGCTGGTCTTGGTGTTTTTTAGTCTCGGTATCTTTCTAACCGAGATCAAAAGAAAAAGCCAAGTTTTCGTTCTTTCTCTGCTCAACGTTTACAATAAACGGACGTCAGTTGTGTTTGTTGATTTTTGACTTGATTTTTGCTGTTTTCAGTAATATTGTTATATGTATTGTGTGATGCTATGGAGTAAATGAATGGGTGTTCTTTCAATGGGCAGGCTAGACTATGCTGTTTCAAATTCTATCTTCGGCAGATTGAATACACGCTGTTGTACATACAATGACATTTGCTTTGGCATGAAAATTTTAGCATGCAAAATTTCGCTCCAAAAAGTTTGAGTTTAGTAGTGAAATTATTGTTCACATATGCAGCTACATTAAACTAACACGTTATAAGATCTGTCCCTAAATTTCTAAAGCTGTTCTACCAATAGCCATCTCGAATTCCCTATTGATCTGTATAAAACTTAAAACTAGCTGACTAGATTCGTAGTTTGACTAAATGCTAGCGACGGCATTTAGTTTTTATGGCTCGTTTTGGATTCCTTATAATTTTGCAATTAATCTACTGAAGATTATTTTGAACTGCATTGATTTTGCTCTGCTAAATATTAAAGCCTATGTGGGCTGTTCATTACGATTAAGCGAACAAGCGAATTAAGATAAAATTCAGTTTGTTTTTATTATAATTGAATATGTAAAATCACGATAAAAGGCTACATTGTAAAAAGTTTAGTGAAAAGTGCTGTGGGGAAATCTGTAGGGGAAAATTACTGGGAGTGGACAAATATTAATATGTTAGGATATCGGAAACGCTATTATGTAGAAATTTTATAGAATAATTTGCATTGTTTCACCACTATAGCAGCTGGAGCTGACGATAACAAATTCTGTATTCAAACCTCAGTCAGAATATTGAACTAAAACTCCTAACGATTTTTATGAGTAGATTTGGCTTTTTCCGGTGTAAATTATTTGTAAAATTTAGAGCTGTTTGACTTTGATATTTTTTCCAAACTGCCAGAAAACTTTTTATAATTCAGTAAGATATTGAAAACATTTCTTTTCTTACATCTTGTTGGATACTGTGCTAATCTCGGCACTGTGGTGGACTTTGTGTATGAAAAGTAGTTCAGTGTTAGAATGCTCCGTCATCTGAGTTTGAGATAAATCGTAGGTACTTAAGATGGCGCTATATTTTTGATGACGTCCGGCGCCGACCATCAGCGCACGGCACTCTACCGCAAAGCATATAAATTTCCACACGGCATGGCGAAACAATTCATAAACAAATGTTTTAACTTGCGGTGCCGTACGACATCGGACGTCGCTGATCAACAAGTATATTGTTGCGTGCACACAATATTAAATAGCTTCGTTCGTTTGTTGGAAAACAGCTTCTTTTATAGTCTTGGTTTTTATTTTTAAGCAACAGTAGTTAAAAATTTAATAGCAAATAGGTACGCTAAACAAGTCATCCAACGCCAATAACGACGCATTTCAACTCAGAGCGTCGCTTTTATACAGTAAATGAAAAAATATAGATCGCTGAATTGTTGAGGTTCCGCAGCAGCGCTAAAGATCGCAAAAAGCGAAAGTACATATTCAAATCTTAAAAAATTAAAATGTAATTGAAATCATCAAGGGAGGTTACGAGGAGCCAAAAGTGGGTCTTGAAGATTTGGACCAATAACACTTTTAGCAATGAAACATCCAATGCCTACATTATTCCTAAGTTTAAACCTATTCGGCGTAATAAACACAAGTTTAAAACAAAGTTTACGCATACGCCCAAACAAAAAATAGTCGAACATTTAAAACTACTCTACTGCGGTTTGGTGAGACAGCAGGCATTAGCGGATCCAGAAGCATGCGGAAAGGCGTACAACCCCGTTATAAATTTTTTGTGATAAAATGGTAAGGTTTCTACCTTTTACTTTCCTGCCCTCCGAAAGTTTTTTGTAAAGAAATGATACGATCCCTACATTACAATATTTCCCCTCAGAAAATTATTTGATGAAAAATTGCATTTCAAAACAATTACCAGCATGCCTCCACCTGAAATCCCTGGATCCGCTGCTGTAAGCGGAGCACCACTAAAAGTAACATGGGCTGATGTTTTTACGATTTACCGTAGGTATATTTCAATGTGGTTCTTTCTTCTTGGAACGTAAAACAGCTCATGTATATATAGTTCGAGGGAAGAACGACATTCGATAGAATCTGTGTTGCCGTGCTGTGATTTAAATCAGACGGAAACGAACAAAGTAAACTCAATTTCAGGTGGCCAACGCAAGTATTAAAGTCAGCAGCAATCTTCTATACTGAATATCCAGCACTACTGAGGCAGTTGCACAATAAATAACGATTTTAGATGTTTATGTTTACGCTCACAACAATCAGCTCGTAGGTCAGGATACTTACCTTGAAGCAACAAGTTAAAGCAAGTGCTTAAGAAACAAAAATTTTGGTTCGGAAACCTGATAAAACGCAAAATATAGTTTCGGACATCTGAAATAGAAAATTTAATTTCGGCTATCCGGATAAATATTTTGCAAGAATTGACGGATATCCTGATGTAAAAAAAATATAGATATATAGATACTTCCGGCAATAAATTATGTCTGTTGTTTTGAGACCTGAAAGTCACAAATGGTTTTGCTTTGTTTTAAATTCTTTGGTTTCTTGTTACTTCCTTCCATGTTCCGCTGCTTTTAGTGCTTTGCCAAGACTTAAACCAAAAGTGATCCTTTTCGCTGCTACAATTGCTCGTTCGCATGCAGCCAAATCAGAGAAGAGTTCGATATTCCCTTTATACCTTGCTGTCAAAACAAATAAGTGTCCAGCAATTAGCGTTTTGTGCTCCAGATTGACTTTCACAGTCAAAATGCACTCTTGGTTTGTAATTAACACACTGCGAATTAATTGCTTCACTTGAGCTGTTAATTATCTTCGCACAATTAAAATTTAGACTTTTATTCGTGAATCTCACAGTTTGAATATATTTTCAATAAACGTGAAACAACTGTAAAGTCAAGTTGCCATACAGTCTGCTAGAATAACCATCTTATATTACAACTTTAGCATTTTAGAGTTGACTGCAGAAGCAGCAAATTTAATATATATTAAATATACTAAAGTTGAAGAAAAATTTTATCAAAATAAATCGACTAAATTGCGTCTATTTTAGGATTCTTCAGGTATATGCAGTATAGAGTTTGTAGTGTTCATTTTAGTGGTATATATTTAAAGTTTTAAACTCTAAGAATGGTTTAAATGACCTATGTTATCTGTAAGGGCATGTGCAATAACCCTATTCTCAAGCCTATAAGTCTAAAGATACGTCTAAATCTAAGTGTGATCTTAAACAAAAAGTCGAACCTAAGACTAGGTCTCCCAGGCTCTATGTCGGTCAGTTTTCCGGTCTCTCTTTCTCTAGGCAGGTCCGTAAAAGTGACAATGACCTTTCAAATCGTCACATACCCTGTCTTTAACCGTCAAGTTCGGGTGGCGTATGGCGACACGAAGATTTGAATTATAGTTGAACTGACAAAAGGCCTTCTTGAGCATGTGCAATTTTTCTCACGGTGCCATATTAACTAAAAATTATGAAATCAAATGCATTTCTGGACAAATTTGTCACGAACTCTATGTTGAATCTTAACTATTGATACAATGAACAAGAGTATATGATACAAGAGAATGCAACTCTTGGAGTTCCGCATGGTACAAAATGTACCCGGCACGCGCTCTGTTTTGGCCGCCTCCCTTATTCAGAAGCGTACAACCTGTGCAAACTATAGTACTGTATATATCGGAGAATTGCATGTGACAGCGGCCACCCCTTTAAATAACTGCGGTCGGCCACAAATGCAACGCCCTGGTGGTACATTTTGGGCCATGCGGAACCTCAAGAGTTGCAAACTCTTGTATCATGCACTCTTTTTATGAACTATGAACTATCGTTTATGTTTGGTTGCAGTATATCAGCTGATAATGAGAAGATCATCGCTGAGTGAAACGTGCTTTTGATAAAATTAAAAAGTGAAGTAATTTTTAAACATTAATGAAACTCATGGAACATAAACACACCGCAATTATGCATTAAAACAATTGAAAATTATTCTAATAATCAAACGATTGCTCGAATTTGAATATTATTAAGTATAATTCAACAATCAGTTGTATATACATTGGAACGCAAGACAGTTAGCATTTATAAAACCAGCTGGTAGTTCTGTATTACCAAATATAAAAACTTATAAATCTCGGCAATAATTTCTTGTGCCCTAAAAAGATGCCTTGACAACAAAAGCTAAAATTGAATAATATTCAAACTTGGGCGTGAGAAATAAAGTGAGGAATATTAAAAAATAAATAAAATTTTCAGAATTGTTTTAGCAGTTCCGAGTGAAAACTAACGAAGAGAAGTGCATAACAGAGTGCGTATAGCGCATATTTAATTACCTTGTATAGTTGTTTCAGTTAGATAAGATTGTTTTAAAAACTTGTCTTAGGGCCTAATTTCGTATTAAAATATAGTAGCGTTTTGACCAAACCGCGTCCTTGTTTTCGTTTAAATTGTTTTAGCAGGTTTTTTCCGCCAATTACGCTTAAACGAATTTGAGCTATTCCATGCAAAAAAGAAGCGCAGCGATCACCTCAGGCCAGTCGGGCGAAGAACTAACCATTAAACAAGCTTCAGAAAATTCTATTGTACTAAACACAACGTATTGTATAAAGGGAAAACTTGGTTTGAAAACCTGTCTGGTGCAGCGGTTTTGCAAGCATACAGAGGCTAACCAAACCAACGTAATTTCAAGAGGCTAACACAAATATGGATATTGTTTCAAAATTAAGTGGATAGGTTTTGGTGTTGCGATTTTTTCTGTCAACACCGTTGCTGTACATCTGGTAGCTTTACTCGGAATAAAGGCAATTGCGTAAAAATATTCATTGTTGCTGGCTGTTTCACACCATAGCGATAATTTTGCATCTGAAAGAAATCTTAATGGAAGCTAAGTACCAGATAAATGAAGTACTAAACAAACACTGCGATTAGAAAATTTGAAAACCCGAATATTAAATTTTGCATATCCGAAATGGAAAATGCGATTTGGGATATCTGGATATCCGGATAGATATGTGGAAACTATTGCCGGATATCATGATATCAAGAAAATATCTCATTTATATCGGGATTAACAAATGCTAAGTGGGTTACACTTAACAGGACAAACAAGTGAAACAAAATTTAATTTATCGATACCGTACACCAAAAACACTTTGCCGAGTGAAACACATCTTAAAGTTTCACTCGACGCATTCAAGATTTTCAAACGGGGCTCCAATTATTTTTAGAAATAATTCATGCGTATATTACTACATATTATACGAGTTTAACAGGCGAATAAACTTAAAGAGATCCGCTCGTTATGGGCACTTACAAACCCGGGTACCTCGAGTCCCTAACATCCGCCGTGGATGCACTGAGGTCTGTCTGCAAGACAGTACTGCAAATTTGAATTAAAAGCGCTCATTTTTAACAGTTCAATGGTAATTTTTACGACTTTTTAAAGTAAAATAGCAAGGAATATAATTGTAGGCTTTTCGTTGTGATTCTTTTTATTGGTTAATTATTATTTTAAAGCGGTCATTAAACGACACTAAGCGTTTGAGGCTGTGCTTCGTGAGCAATGAAACACAATTTTTTTAAACTTGAATTTGTCCGTTCTTAAAAACTAAACCACAGTAGTAAAAGAGCGACCTACTGGAAAACGTTGCTGATCTCAAATTTAAATTTTTTTGCGTCCAACCTTTAGCATGGATTTAATTTAAACTTTCGCGTTTTTAACCTTTGGTCCATGATTGCGAAGCTACTGGAGTGAGAGATAAAAGTTAATAAAAATAGCCGTTGGTTTCGTTTTAATTTGACATGCAAACACTGAAAAAAATTTTAATTTTCTGGTCAACTGTGTTAAGGGATATAGAAAATAATCTAGCTTTACCTGATATAGCACCTTTGTTTGTTATCGCGTTTTAACACTTCTTTTTATGTCAAATAACTTCTTAAGACCACTGAATTTCATATACCGTGTTTGTATGCACCACCGAATATAACGATTTATATAACATTTAGTTTTACTCTGATAAGCCCACATATGGGCATAACGCGTTAAAGGCTGCCAAAATTGGGTGTTAACACTTATGACGCAGTAAAATTAACTTCTGCGCCGTTATAATTGAAGCTTATTTTTCACAGCATGCAGTCGACATTGTGACATTTAACATTTGAATCTGAAATCCATTAAGGATAATGTTAACAAATCGTATAGAGTATGGCAGTTTTGCGGTTCACAATCATAAACAGTTGTTTTCAGGGTTTACTCGTAGCGAAAAATTGAAGTTGATTGTAATGGGAAAGAAAATATATCACACCTGACTCAAATGTTTATATGATTGGCTAGAAATAATTTTTCTGTAAATGGCCAATGATAGATTTTTTGGTATCTGGTTTTAGTTAGGTTGTGTCCAAAATGATGTAAATTCATGTCGAATTTATATATTCTTTGCCTTCTGCCTAAAAGTCAAAACCTTATTGCGAAATTTTATTTTTCTAAAGAAAAGTAACGAAAAGCGTGATGGCTATTAAACCAAAGTATTGCCCTTGCGTCAGCGCCTACGAAATCTCCAATGGAAACAGTTGAGCTCCAAAAATTGTTGCAAAATATGAATTGAGGTTTTTTAATTTTGCAAATACTAAAATATGAATATATGATTTTGGTTTGCATCGTAAAAATTCAAAAATGACAAAAATATCGATGTACAAACCTTGTAGCACGTAATCTTTAGCTCTAAACCCCGGTATTAAACTAGTTCTCAGTGATTTAGACCTAAAATTATGCTGCAGCAAATAGTCTACGGTAAAACCGTTAAAACTGTGGCGGATACTGAATATATCTGCTGGAACATTCAAAAGTGTCTCCACCCAATATATTCAGTATCCGCCACAGTTTTAACAAATAATTTGGCAATTTTATAGTTCGAAGCAAAACATCCCTGCTCTTAACCGGTGAAATTTCCTAAACAAAATTTTTGAAACTTTAAAATACCGACTTTTTTGTTATTTGCTTAACTGCGAATTGATACTAAAACATGAAAAATTTAATCCCGTAATTAGCGATCAATATAGCGTTCTGTAATATGCTCTCGCCGAGGTAAAATGCTTGTTTCATTTATACTCGAATTTTGTTCATTTTCACACGTATAAATTGTATAATGTTCATACTAATTTGGCGAAAAATCACTAAATCTACGTATTTGAACGTAAACGTAAGCGCTGAATGAATACAGTGTCGGGTGCTCAAAATGGCTGAGCGTTGAAAATGAGTATATAATTAGAGATTGACAGAAAGCGCTCGCACACATTTGAATGAATTAGCTCAGTAGTGTGCGTATTTGAAAAGGGGGTTTTTACGCACCGATTCAACTATTATATTCATTGATAATCCTGTAATTAAGTGAACGAATTGGTTAGTTTGATGCCGGCCGTAGCGTATTATATTGCTGAGCAATTCAAGAGCGAACGATGAGAGGTGTTAATACGGAAATTGCCCTATTTTGCGCTTTACTGGAGTTCATCAATTAGTTATAGCGAACGGCAGAAGTATGTCGAGATATATGACGCTAGACGTAATGGCCGTTGTCTCTGTATTGATTAGATTGAGACCTTTTGAAAGCGTATGTAGCCACATGCAGAAAAGTTTCCAAAATCTCTGAATCGTTCTTAGAAGAAAATTTACCCATCACAGAAAGCGATGATATATTTAATACAGCGAAGTTACACAATCCAAGTACTTGTGGTATAGGCTTATACGCTGAAAACACAATGGTAAAATTGTGAACTAAAATTTTCTAAATAAAATCACAGTGGGCATTATTAATTCATTTGCAGACTACTTCCAACGCAATTTCATACCGAATATCAGGTCTTAACTTCCAATTGCTGTATGGTGGTAAGAAGCAAACGAAGGTTCTTTTCTGGCTCCGGTCGAAAATCGACTTCCTGCTCTGGCAGAATTTTCGCCAGATGTTATGGCAAATTCGATAGCAAAATGTTTCGCATTTTTATTAGTATGTATGTACTGTAAATAAAAACACCAATGTGCCGATCCGATGTTTAAATACCAATACGATCCCCGCTACCGATATCTGAGATTTACAGCAATACCGCAAAACTTGAAAATACATTGTCGATGAATTACGAAAAAATTACGTGGTTTCATGAATGGAATCTTTCATCCTTTGGAGTCAGTAGCATATATAAGCGTCTGCATTCCATTATTCCTTGTTGCTGTAACGTTGCATGCATGAAGCTTACTTTTAGCAAATTGAAAGTTTCTAAAGCCTTTTTAAAATCTACTCTAAATTGCGCTAAATCTTCAGAACTGGCAAACTTTTAGTATAATCGTTTTGCAGATCCTATGTTTTGTCTGCGAAGAATGCACTATAGTAAAATGTGCAATAGCGTTAACCTACAAGGATACATTTGGTATAGCGTGAAGTTATTTTTAAAACTCTGTCGTGTTTTCTAAAATTCAATTTTAGGTAGGTAAGCTTTAGTCTAACTACCAATGAATAATATTTCTAATGTATTTAAGCGTAAGCTACAAGTTCTTTAATTAAACCAGACAATTAGTCTAATACACCTAGATTAGCTCAACCTTGAATCGAGTTAGTCTATCAGAGTGTGAATTGTCGAATTTTTTCAAAAAGAAAGCTCAAAATTTAATATTGTCAAAAGTTGTGTAAGTTCAACGCCATTTTCATTACCTAAAACTTTATTTTATATCCGACTTTGGCAAAACATTTTGACTTTCAACTGCGATTTTTACCTCCCCGCTGTACTCTGCTGTATAGCTATATATGCCAATATTCAATCAAGTGTATTTATATTTGGAATTGAGAGCGGCGACATTGAATTAGAAACTTAACACGACGTATTTGAATATTTAAAATATATTTTCTTCCTCATAAAATTTGGGTCAATCCATTTACCTCATGACGTTTAAGTATCTGTAAACTGTCCCGTTATACATGTTTTGTCTCAAGGACCCATCCTTTGGGAACAAAACTAAAATAGCAATGAAAACTTTCTTGCATCACGTTTATATACGCGAAGACTTACTTAACCGATTAGCCTAAATTTTTAAATTAATATTCACTGGGAACAGTAGCAGCAACGAGCACGACTCTTAGTCTAGTATGATATTATAAAACTATTCACTGTGCAGCCTAGCAGCACTGTAACAGAGACGTACCAGACCGAGCGAGTATGGAATTACGGACTTGACGTTTAGTTATATATTCCTCCAGTGAAGGATCCAAAAATTTCTAGGAAAAGGTTGTGCGAGATATTTAGTGAAAAATCGGGAGCATAGCGAACGAGAAACCAAACGTCGTTTTAGTGCTGCTAAATCTTTGTACAAAATCTTTTGGTTTAAATATTTGTCGGAAGATTCTAGGACGGCGGTGGACTCATTGTATCCGCCATTAGAATGTCACAGTTTTTGAAATGGCTCTGAAATAAAGTTGATAGGTTCGTATCACAGTTGAAAATATATCGATAAGTACGATGGTATGAAATACTCGAATTTGAAACATTTGTGAAATTATAAGATTTGGGGCACGAGTCGTCATATATTAATTGGTTCAATAGTACGGTTAATAGGAGGGGATAGACATACGTACTTCTATTCAACAAACACATATCTAGGCAAGGAATATATATTAAAGATAAAATTAGCAACGATACTGTGTCTCGTGGTCGTAACTGAATATCTATTCCCAGTAAAAACGATGTCTGTATTCGTTTTCATTCGAGAAATACATAAAATTTCTTTATTTTTATACTTAAATAATGGTAATTACCTTAAAAATCATTTATTTTTTCAGAACAGATTTGCTGTATAATGAATCGATTTTAAACAAAAATAACAAAAATCATCCAAAATGTTTAAAAAATTTTGGTGCAACGAATATTTTTTGTTTACATTTCAGAAAGTCCGGTGAACATTGACATGCCTCAATTGTATTTGCAGCACAGTGAAACATTTGTTAAACTTTTGTACTTCATATTTTCCGTTTCCTTGACTTTCATTACTATCCGTATTCGTTTTTGTTATTTCTACACCATGTCTGTTTACACCATGGTATTCACTCAATCTATAGTCATTGCTGTAGGCACTTTATTAGAACGCAAGTTGGGCCCATGTTAGTTTTAAGGGGCGTTCAGGTTTCTGGTGGGTCTATAAAAGAGTAGGTCTAGATTCTAGATTACATTTTTTTGCTTTAGGCTTAGGCTGAGGCTTAGGAACACATTTTTGCAACGCTGAGGCTTAGGCTTAGGCTTAGAAATACGATTAATCTACAGTTGCGCCCCTAAAAGTAACATTGGCAGCACGTTTTAATCTACAGAGCGCAGATTAACAAAAAATCTAGCACTTTGAAGCAGAAAAGCACAATTTTGTAACAGATTGCAAAATAAACTTATATGCCCAAGATCCATAAAATTGCATTTATAAGTGCACAGCCGTCCTACGGTGTAATTTATTTTGATTGTGATTACAGTTCAGACCGCATTTTAAAACTCAGCAACACAAAAATGTATTAATACAGTTGACGGGGGGTTTGTCTCAGTGTTATGATGAGGATTAAACCTAACTTTGCTGGCGTTGTGTAATAAACACTATGCCCC
The DNA here is from genome assembly GCA_030248215.1 of Enoplolaimus lenunculus. Classification (NCBI taxonomy): domain Eukaryota; kingdom Metazoa; phylum Nematoda; class Enoplea; order Enoplida; family Thoracostomopsidae; genus Enoplolaimus; species Enoplolaimus lenunculus. The sequence goes on from JASANG010000796.1 coordinate 59,959, forward strand.
GCCTCGTCGTCAGACATTATACCCTTTTTGGTTGATGAATTCAGTTTAAAAGATGTATGTAGGTTAAGGCAAAATTTTGATATCAAGCCAATTTTTGGTTACGGTTGTAACGAAAACGGTGAAGTTTAATTTCGTTTATGTTTACAGGCATACCTACTGCGGACTTGGATCAGGTCCCGAATAAAAGTTTAGAAGAATAACCTTGAGAGCAAATTCAGGCGTAAGCCTATCCATACAGCCAATGCTATAAAAATGGCACTTACACACAATTCCACACCCACATTTAAGGTGCAGGTTTAGGCATAAGTTTACGCTTATGCAAAAGTTTAGGCTTAGATTATGGATTAGAAAATCATTTCCTAAAAGTAAGCTTAATCCTGAGCCGGCGGGTGTACGGAAAATGCACAAGAGACGAAATATTTTTTGTGCTGAGTTCAAAATTTTGAACAAACTCCTATATTGCTTTTCAAAAGTAATTGTATACACATGATAAATTCGAAGTTATTTTGAAAGTGAATCTTTCGGTTACAAGTATGGCAGAAAAAATTTTTGGCTGCAAGCAGTTTAAAACAAAGCTGACAACAAAGCATCACTCCGATATACCATATCGAAAACTTAAACGTCTCATGATGCTAAATATATACATTTCAAATAACAAAAACAGCGTATTAATCAAAAATCATTGATACACAAAAACATAATGTATTATTTGCATAATATATAGTATCACATTCATAATATTGCCAAACACATCATCATGCATTTATAATAAAACTCAAAAAACATTACCATGCTGGTTCAATATGCACCTATATAAAGAGTTAGCCGAAGAGCAACCTGTGCCCCCCCTGCTCGTTGCTGGCCCGTAGTAGTTATAGTTTCTTCAAGAACCAAAGATTACCTACGTTGGGATTGTGGTAAAAGTCAGTTCTAGCACACCTTATTGTCGTTTTGACATATAAACTCACGTTGTTAAGCCTTTGCTTCAAGCGGACTACGAAATTCACGGTTTCTGGATCAATAGCCAACTTCAGTTATTTCTGTGCCAAAATACAAGTATATATTTTCAATAAGTAACTTTTGGCGTACAGTTCGCACAAATACAGGGCCGGATAAGCAACCCGCCATACCCCCTATTTGCGGGGGCCTACCACTAAAAAAGGCATCCGCCCTAACCGGTTAAAACAAAAACCGCCGAAGTTTTAAAATGCGTCTGGTGTCTCGTCCGCTTCGCTCGCGAGTTTGGGTGCCCCCACCCTGGAGTTTGGGGGGAGCCTCCACCCTTGTCTGCTCGAGCGCTGCACAAATGTTCTGCGTCTGTATCAGGACGAGACGTTTACATGATGCCCAGTGGCGGATCCAGGATTTTCTGTTAGGGAATGACACTTTTTATGTTCCGAAATTTTACAGTTTTATAGTATGTGTATTTTTGCAAATTGTACAAAATTTTCAACCACACGTGCCAATATTTTGAATTCGTGATGTAGCCTTGTTTATTTCACATATTTGGCTTAAAACACATTGTAAGCTTCAGCTAGCCATGTTGCATCGCGAAATCGCACAGCAGGCGTGTAACACGTCGATAATTTCCTACAGATGCGCCACACGCGATAAACTCAAGAAGCATCTCACTATCAATCTCGGGCAGTCCCAAATAATCGATGTTTAAAACATTTTCGACGTCACGATCAAGAGAAGATTAGTTTCCTCGGAACATTTGGAGACAGTTTAAAACCAACACAAGTTTTTGATTGTTTAAATTGCGTAACTGACTGATGGAAATTGAAATCGGGATAAGGCGAACGGACGCTGCTCAACGGGAAGTTGAACTGAATGACAAATAGCATCGTGACCTTGAACTTCGTATCCGTGTGAGTGCGTTTCAGACGAGTCAACGCTTGTTTGCTCCGCTGGTGGACTTTCAATGGATAACAGATCGCTTTGCGGGGAACCTTCTGAAAATCGTTAGACGGTGTATTTATGTCATAGGTTTCGCATACACTCTTCAGGCTTATGTTTATACATAAATTTAGGTTTAATGCCTGAAGGGTTTAAGCAACTCCTAAACACCCGTGACATTTCCTAGGAATGGTTGTATACACGGGCAAAATCGTCCCAAAGACTCAGAGCCCTCCCAGTGTAACAAGTTCTTGTAATTTATCATTTTAACCCAAGGTCAAAGGTATACAATATTTTGTGAACAAAATTTCTGAGCCAGTTTTATGGCCCATAAACCGACCATTTATAATCACTGAATTAGGAAATTACCAAGAAGCTTACGCTTAATCCTAGACTGATGCTTAAACTTTTAGATTTTTACTTTAAGCTCCAGCCTAAGCCCAAACTTAGACTTTAAGAAAATAATATACAGTAGTGCGGGGGGATGATAAATCTTACATTCTATCAAACTAAAACTTGTGTGATGGAAAACTTAACCAAGTACCGCCCGTTGAATGGCAGTAAGTGTAGTTGAATCATTAGGCACCTGTTCCCAAGTAATGATCCCACTATACAACTTATGTCTTACCTTTGCTGTCGGCAACACGATGCAGTTTTCGAGAGTGTTTCTTCAGGTCAAAATTGCGACAAAATCCTTTCCCACATACTTTGCAAACGTATGGTTTCTTCGTTTCATGCGTGTGCATATGAAACGATAAGTTATAGATCTGATGAAATGCCTAAAAAATAAATGTCAGCACTCAATTCTAAAACACAAACGATTTTCATTGTTAGTACATCGCACGGATCAGCGCTATAATAGCTAAACTGTGCTTCTTCAGCCTTGTACGAAGTTTCAACAATTTATTTTATTACATTCTGTTAAGTTTAAGACAAAATGTCGTTAATTTTACGACAGACCCCGTGTGCAGCGTAATGTTTCAGTTAGAATTTATACCTACACTCTCTCGATATCTTAATGAAAACCTGCGTATTCTGTAGCAAAGGCTTGTCATGTCAGTGAACTGTAGTCTTTAAAAAGCAACATCAAACGTAATTTTGTTTAACAGTAAACAAAAGTTGATCACAAATATCGTTTTACGACAGGTAAAATCTGTTCAAATGTGTACTTAAAGACCAGGGTGCCACCGAAGGTAAAAAATACCGGAGCCGGAGGTCAACAAATTTGCCGGAACGTGAGGTGAAACAAAATAAACCAACAGTCAAAGCCTAACGCAGCGAACAATACAATTTTTGTCAAAACATAAAAATTTTCCTACCGAAATTGACCTGGAAATTCGGCAAAGCATACATATATTTTTGAAGTTTATTTTAAAAACATTGAAATTAATTTTGAATTGAAATTTACCTTGTTGCAAATTTTACACTTGTACGCTTTCTCAGTGCTGTGGGTCAACTTGTGATTCTTGTAGTTGCCCTTTTGATGAAAGCCTTTGCCGCAAAATTCACATATGAATGGCTTGAAATCTGAAACAAAAAAACAGCTGTTAAAGTTGCGCCTGAAGTTTGCGAGAAATTTTAACATCTGTATTTTAATAATAAACCGTTCTCAGAACCAAATTTGGCTATTGTACACTACACCATATTTAAGGTTATGGCTTAGACTTAAGCTGAGAAAAATGCTTAGGTAAAGGCGTAAGCTTATGCTGAACTGTAGGTAAACCACTTTATACAAGCCTAACTTAAGCCTGGAGGGAATGTTTTCCAGAGGCGCGAATGGTATTCTGCCATATGATATATCTGCAACGTAAACAGGCCCGTAGCCAGCTCACCTTGCCAAGGGGTCTAAAAAATTTTCAGGGAGGGGCATTAAGGGTTTTCAATTAGTTACAAGCAAGGTTGAAAACTTTCTAGGGGGGCAAAATTATTTCCAGGCGGGCTGAGCCCATCCTGCCCCCCCCTTGGCTACAGGCCGAACATAAAGCATTTAGATCGAACTTTTTTCAAAAAATCTTAGCCGCAGTTTTTCGAACATTTACCCATAGCTCGCAGCCTATAGCTTTCCTCATAAAATTTCTTCAAATTTCAACCAGAAATTGTATTTCACAAATGGTCAGTAGATAAAAACTTAAAAATAAAAATGAATATATAGGCAAAAATTCAATAAAAATGTCTTCTATTTTTTTTATTTTTTTGTCTGTATTCAGTTTACCGATACCTTAACATTTTTGTTTTCCCCGTTTTTTTACTTAATTTTTGGTATACGTTCGGGCCTTAGCCAAGGGGAGGGCTAGTAAGAGCTCATCGGATCCTGAAAATATTTTGCACCGTCCTGGAAAATTTTCAACCTTGCTTGCAAGTCAACGTAAACACTAATATGCCCCTCCTGAAAAACGGTTAATGCCCCTAACAAAGGGAGCTGGCTATAAGACCTGTATACGTTCATTGCTCCATGCTACTCACCCATATGAATGCGAATATGAGTATTCAGCGTGGAACTTCGATTGAATGCTTTACCACATGTACTGCATTTATGCGGTTTTTCGGACGTATGTATTATCTTATGACGACAAAGTGTCGATGCTTGTCGAAATCCTTTACCGCACACCTAAAACAAGTACAGAAGCAACTAATGACTTTCCGAGTAATTAACGACTAATAGAAAACAAATTGTTTGCCTGTTTTGCAAAAACAAACACTAAACGTTTACAGTATAAAGCCTGAAACTAACAATGAGTCAAAAGTGGACGCCTAGACGTCTGGCAATTTTGCAATGCAACATGCTGTATGCATTGACATCGATACAACGGCACAGGTCGCGCTTCTTTGAATCCATCGGCCAATCTCTAAACTCACTTTACAAATAAATGGCCGCTCTCCAGTATGCAACGGCATATGTCTGGTCAAATTATACTGAGCAGCAAATATTCGGCCACAAATCCGGCACACAAACGATGATTCTTCTGTGGTTCGTTTAGAATTCAAGGATGTCGCCGACGCTGGCTCAAGTTTCAATAGTTTTCCAGGTAAATTGTCGATTCGATTTGTTGAGCCTATTAATTTGCGTCCAACGGTAGCCTTTGGTTTAGCTCCGGATTGCGTCTGTTGTAACCACGACGGGTTGTTTTGTTCTGGTTTGCTATGGTTCGACAATTTCGTAGCTTTGGCAAAATGTGTGCCACTGGGCAGAGATTCAGAGTACGGCGATGGTTTCGAATCTGTAGATTTCCGAATCTGTTGCGGTGCCGCAGGTGTTGTAGTTCGACTACGTTGGCAGGACAGTTCTGAGCTTAGTTGTGTTTTTGAGCTATGATTTTGAGCAAAATTTCGCTGCGCCGCTTGGTGCGAGACGTTGTAGCGTTGGTTTGGTGCAAATTGAACTTGCGTCATTTGGTCTGCGGGCATTTGATTGAATAATGAATTAATGATGAACGAGTTAGCAAATTTCAATGATTGTGCAGCAGCTTGTTGCCAATATTGCTTTGAGTTTAGAGCATAATTGGGTGCCTTAATCGGCGAAGCAAACGGCAAAAATTGTCTGATAATTCCTTCGGTTCCTATATCAGATTGTTGGGAAGAAATATTGACCTGAGGTATGTTGCTTGCGTTTGAGTCTGTACGCTGACAATCGTTAATTTTTTTCTGTGAGCTTAGTGAAGGTATCGTTAAAGCGGCTGGTGTTGCCGGTGTTATTAACGGAAATTGTGAGTGCAGCTTTGAAAAAAATAACGGAAACGTGGAATGAAGAGTATTGTTATGTTTCTGCGCAATTCCAAGAGACGGGTGCAGAGTCCGGCACATATCCTGATTTGAGCGTTGAGTCAGCTCGTTTATCTGGCTTGAGCTCTGGCTTGTTTGATGATGTTTTTGGTTAGTTTTGGGACAGAGGTCAATGGAACTTGGGCTGTCAGAAATGTCTAAGAGGCGGGATATCGAAAACGATAGCGACATATTTATTAAAAGGAAAGTTTTATACAACACAATAAACTGAAAAATATAAAAACGTGTTTATAAGCAAAACAAAACCTAATGATTTTTTCTCAAATTCTTCGCAATAAATGCTAAACATTTCGACGGGTTCAAAAATTTACATAGCTAAGCTTAAGTTTTTAGGCACATGCGTAAACACTGAGCATAAGTTAAGAATTATGTTGACTAACTGAAATTAGGCCGTCGAAACAAACAAGTGATAAACAACTTTAGGAAATACTGTCAACAAATCTATATTATTAAAGCTGAAAAGCCCTTCATACGTATTTTGAATAGCGTTCCAGGTGTTAAAATGAATGTTTCATGTAAAAACAAGAGGCAAAATCTATATGTATATGCAAATTTTATAACACATTCCTTTCAAAGTCAATGTATGCTATGTAGCAAATAAGAGTGAACCGAAATGAACTAAACAAAAAGTACATATCACACTGTTTTTAGGAATAAATTTTGGCAGCAATGTTTTAGGGTGGTAAATTTGATACCACTTTGATTAGTCCATTTTATTATTTGGCTAATATTCAAATGCGAGAGCGGAGTGAAAAACAATTATTATGATAATAGTAGTTAAACACCCCTTTTGGTAAGGGGTGTTTAACTACTGATAATATCAACAATACAGAAAACTTCGTCTGGGCATATATAACTAAAAACAATGAATGTTCTTCAGTTCAGACTTTATAACTTCAAAGCTCTAGTAAGCAGAAATTTGAATTATCAGATGCACTAAACTGATGTTTTTTGATTCGTGTCGACGATTGATCTTTAGTTGAAATAATAATTTTGAGTTTAGATGCATAAATATACTGCAGAGACTCGAATAAAGAGGGGTGTAATAAGAAGAGAGTTTCCAATTTGTGTTCACATCACTAGGAATCTGCATTACTAATTTGAGTCTGTCAATGGAAGTCCTAATTTAAGTCCATAAAACAGACCAAAGCAGAACAATAGCCTAGACTGCTCAAACATGTAACGATGCTTTAGACTGCCCGCATGAACATTACTAAATTCAGAAAAACATTAACGGATATTGTAATCAATAAAAATGCTTCGAAGCAAGTCAGCTCTGCCCAGAAAAAAGAATATAAAAGCAGGCTGTTGGGTCCAGCTAACATAGTGTGAATTAAAAATAGATAACAGTGCGTAACCGAATAACAGGGAGTCTCATATTGAGAGACAGAATAAATATCAGCCCCCCTCTTAGTCGTATTAATAGAACTTTATTTTAGAGTTTACTAAAACTACAAATTATTCTCTAAGAGTAAATATTTCGAGGCGGCAATCCTTGAAAACAATGAACAATAGTGTTTAGACGATTTACTTACAAAACTTTATTTCTGACAGGGTTAACAAGGTTAGAAGATAAATACCGTTCATGTAACAGTTGTCACTTTGTTATTACACTTGTATTGAAATTAGCATAAAAAACACCGAATAGCCATACTATTGAAAGAAACAAATTTTGCAAATGTTTCAACTGTGTCAGGGTCAATGATATAATAAGTTGATTTAATGAAATTTTTTTAAAATGTTTAAATTCTGTACTAAACGGATACTATAATTGTGATGGCTTCAACTACTTGGTATCAGCCGGCCCTTTTCTGTAAAGTGTTCTACATCATAAGAACATTTTCTCAATAAAATCATTTTTTAAATATAATAGTAACTAGTCTGCCAGCTTTGCGCAAAAGTAGCGAAAGCACAAAAATTTCTTTGCAAATTTTGCTTTGATAGAACAATCACGTGTATTTCCTAAGAAATTATTGTAAACAAAGTAATGCTAGAAAGTTGCCCAAAATACGTATGTTTGGCGTTCCAGTCTTAATACGTAGATATATAAACTCATATATACCGCACACAAATACCTACCTACATTTTTGTTAATAATTTTATTTTCAATATTTTACCACAATTAGTTGCAACTAAACAGTTATGTTTGCTAAATTATACCGCAAACATGCCTGCCATGTGAGCGAATCGCTAAATTTCTATCATGGCTTGTCTTTAAACTTATGATAGTACTTTCTCGTTGGATAAAATTTTAGAACCAATTTTAAAAAATGATTGAACCCATCAAAACTGCTAATGAACTCGCGAAAGTCGACTTAGTCTGTGAGTAGCGGCGCAGCTGTCGTGGGAGGCCTCTTCCTATTTTTTAATTCAGGTAATTTTGTAATACAAAGAATCAAAAATTTTATGAAAAAACAATAAATGTCTTTCCTTAATACCATACAAATTATATATATATATATGTATTAAAATAAGCATCATTTGATTTCACGATAGTTTAGCTTACGAGGTTTCTACCACTCTTGTATATAGCGTCCCAGTGTTTGTGAACCCTCCGTTTTAGATCAGCTATACACACAAGTGCATAGCCAGGGGATTTCCAGGAATCAACTACCCCTTTGAGAGTTTTGTTCCGGATTTCTTTTAAACACGGTCTGGTGTACCACTGGATTGTACTTAGGAAAAAACGTCTAACCTCTATGCTTTGTTTCTAGCCATTTCACTACCTTTTTATGAGCATAATATATAATTCACACTTCTTTACGGACAATTCTTCGGCTAAGTAGCAGTGAAGTACGGTGAACTTTCATACAGCTGAAGTATCAATAAACAAAAAACATTTCACGGTTAATTGTTCAAATCTGCGAATTAAACGCTAAAAAAGACACTCCGGCCAATGTGTCGTCTAAATGGCATATTTAGACATTAATTCAACTCAAATCTATATACTAAACGCAACGCCAAGAGGTAACCCATTTTGATTTACGTCTTCTATTTTGACTTGAAATACAGTAATACCATCGCGTCCCCTGAACGATGTCTCACACCGCATTGGCTCAATAAATACGTCTTCAATTTTTGATTGGCTGGATTTGTGTTTAAAATTGAGACTACAATGCTCACCTCAGCAGATTGTTATTGGACTGATGACTAGCTTTATAACGGCAGTAGCAGCAAAAGAGCTGCCGCTGGGCCAATTCATTGAGTTCAGAAGCTTTTGTATACGTTTCTGCCGTTAAATTCAAAAACGTCAATCGTTTTTATTGCAAAACAACTGAACCTTTTTGTCCGTACACTGAGGCGCATATTACTTTGATACGTGAACCATTTTTATCTCAGGACTGTATAGAGTAAATATTAAGCTTAAATAAAGCTTTAAAGTTAAAAATTACGCCAGGCCATCCCAAAAGGGATTGCAATTTTCACGTTTGGGTCATAGAAATAACTTGAGCAGTTGTGAAATTAAACTAACCTAAATGCACTTGTTGCAATATGCTAGCATTGCTTTACACATTTGTCACATCGCCAATTGAAAAATGTCAAATTTTACTAAGAGGTTAGCGTATTAATTTAATAAACATTTGTGTGTATATGAGACTGGAATCTACTTTCGTAGTTATCATGCTTAGGTACGTCGATTTATCAGTCAGATAAAATTGTGCAAGGTAACGCAAAGCTACAAAAATGATACGTATGCATTTTTTTGTGTTATGGCCGAGCGAATTCTTGGAAATGACAAAACTCGCCAGGAGTATGCAAAAAATTTTGAGTTGCGACTAAAGGTGACGCGCTCACAAAGCGTAGGATGTAAAACTAATAAAATCGCTGACGTCAGCTTCTTATAAAGTTTATAAACTGTGGATGCCCGATTGTTTTGACAACTTACGATGTGTCAGGTTTTATACGGGGAAACCAGTTGTAATGCCTTTCATTTGTTAGCAACCTAAAATATGTCCGTTTGCAGAGATCTGATCGATGCTATTAATCTATATTATTAAAGTGCTGGAATGCTAACTATATAAACGTATGTTTGAGTATTGTTCCAGTAAGCTTTATTGTCAGTTTTACAACAAAATATAATGTTTGGTCATTTAAGCGTTCAAAAAAGCATAAAGTAGTGAAAATTGTTTCGAAATCAGCCTTGGTCCAGCATGTTTTAGCGTTATCAATGGTATAGGTGCAAATTTTGAAACCTCTTGACCTGTTTTAGTTTATATATACGTATATATATATAATATAATATTATTTCTCGAGTTATATTTGTGTACTTTGACGACGAAGCCAAAACTAGGCATTCGTTGCCAATCTGCACAATGAAAACGAATAACAAATTTAAGTTTTAGATTGTAAACCTGATTTTGTAGAAGCTGGAACGTCCACGGTACGTATTTACCTTTAAATTCTTACCATTATAGTTTTGTTATGCTGATGCTATGCTGAAAATACATACAATTGTACAGAAACTATATGGTTGACTTATTGCTTTTCCCAGCGAATCTACAGTTTTCTGGACTTCGTTACCGTATTATAAACAAGTACGTTAAAGTAAAGCAAAGCATAAATTTGGACTCGAAAACAAATATGCTTAGACATAGATTTATCATATGTTCTTGCACGAATATTCCTGAAATCTATTACACTTTTTGCACTTTTAAGTCAATTTATTAGCGATTTTGTGATTTGAAATTTACTCTCTTCATAAGTTCGGACAATATGAAAGTTTGTTAAAAATAACTAAAATAAAGCTTCTGTTTACAGGGACCCAAGAAAGATCAGTGGCGGAACGTGTTTCTGTGGGACTTAAAAAAGTAAGCTTAAGCTTTAGACTATTTTTTGCTTGCCTTAGGTTTTAGGCTTAGAAATAAGCTTATAATACTGTTCCACTCGTGTTCTTTACATTGACCTTTACAGGCAAGGGCTTACGCAAAGGTTTTAGGCGTAGAAAAGCCTTTCCTAAAACCTATGTCTAAACAAAGATATATAAAATTATTTTATCGTTAAATCAGCGTATAAAAATAACAGCCCTAAATGATTTTCACTAACATTTGCGAAACTAAAACGAAGAAATGTTTAATTAAAAGCTTTTAACCAGCAAAAGACAAAATATCTCAGCAAAGGTCGTTATTAGCGGTTGCTTTTTGAGGAGATAAACCATTAATGCTTTAATAGAAAGGTATATACTCCGCACTTTTAATGCACACGCGTTTACAAATGTATGAATTGCACAATTAGTGTGCGAACAGCAAACGGAAATGTGCATAAGCTACAAAAGTGCTAAATCTATTAGGTTAAAGATCCTTTTAGGTAAAAGGTCCTAGGTAAAAGGACATCATTGCGCATCTTCTACGAACCATAATCAACATGAAACGAATCACAGCAACCTAATAATTTAGGTAAAGACGTGTCACTACTCTCGTTGACCTGATTCGTAACCAATAATTAACTATAAAGGCACGTAAATGGATATTAAACGGAGGCTTTTAGACAGAACCTACTCGTGAAAAGCTTTCAATTATGAAATAGTATTTTAGTGTTCGAAACGCATTCTTAAATTTTGTCAGGAAATTCCATTTAAAAGACGAAAGTTCGCCAGTATAAACCTAAATTGATAATTAGTCACAGTGCCTGAGTTGTCAATCGTTTGGCTTTGCGTTTATACTTTTGTTCCGATGTTCTGTAAGTATATATGGCCCTAATCCGTCTTTCACATATAGAGTATACTATGAGCAACAAATTACAAACTTATACACATGCAATTTCAATACACCATGTACGGTCTTTAACAGTTAATCACACGTTTACAGTACAAAATCTCACCAAGACAAGACAGCCTAATCAGGCTTGTGATCGCAACGTTTCTTCAGCTGTGTAGGTATAGGAATGACGTGCTATCAGGGTGCAACTGGAGGTGAAAAATGCCGGAGGTCAACGAAACTTGCCGGAACCGGAGGCTGACCTCCGGTTGTATCCTGCGTGCTATGTATGAATCAGAAATTGTCAGGTTTGAATAAATATTGACATATATTATGTATCATTCGTAAAACATTTCAAATATATTTCGTTGAATGAAGTTGTAAAATTCCACCGAGTTACAGTTAGATGTTCTTTCCGTACAAAAACAAAAACATTGTAAAGTTTGTTATATATATTTTCAAGTAATTCATGCATGAATTTCGCCGAACAATCAAAACAAATATTTTTGAAAAGTAGAACCAATTTTCGGAACGCAAAAAACACAACACGCTCCCGTTAAAATTGTATGAAACATGAAGAAACACGTTAATACCTTACAAATTTGTATTTTGTGTAACGATGATTACATTTAGAATAATACGTATTACGTTCCCCGATTCCCGTCATGAATTTCTAAGTTTGGGCTCTGCCTGACCACAAATTTGTGAGCTTCAGCACGGCTGAAATCTTTAAAGGACTCGTATTTTCATTGCTTCATGAAATTAATCACAAGTTGAGTTCAAAACTAACGCGTTACAGATTGGACAACTGGAAATGTTGCACCAAACAGAAACTCATTTTACAGTTGAGGCAACAAAAATTACGTCTGCTTTACAATTCAGCTCCATCACTGCCAACCGTGGCCACAAATGTGCAACCGGAGATGAAAAATACGCTAACCGGGGGTTAGCAAAATTGACCGGAACAGAAGTCATGTCGTAGGTGAAACGAAAGGTACTATAGTTAAAACAATTTTTAATTTTCCAATATGAACAAATATCGGTAAAGTATAGTCACAAATTTTGTTCAGACTATATTTTTTAAAGATGCACTGACAACTGATCTCTGAAAAGTTGCACCAAAAATTAACATCAAACTCTGTAAACGATTTAATGTTTGTAAAACAAAGGACAATGTAAAAATCTGCTACCCCCTTCCGAATTTTACTAAGAAAAACCAGACCCCCTAAATTTGTGTATTTCAGACAAAAATCGTACCCCGTCTAATTTTTCGTAGAAAATGCACAACCTATAATTTCTGTATTTGAAGACATATTGACCTTTGTCCGGTTTAGTTTCAGCCTGGGTGTAAATGGATAGTAAACATAACTGAAATGGGAACGAATAGTGATGAAAGTATGACGGAAACGGGAAACGGATATTGATGTATAAGTTTCAAAGATGTTATATTTTTCTGCCAACACTACAGAAGAATGCAATTATTCACCGGGTTTTCTAAAACGTAAAAAATAATGGCGGATGCATCCAAATTTCTGAAATTTTGGATGAATTTCGTAATTTTTATTTCGTTTGGAACAATTGCGGCATATCTGCAATGAAAAATTGCCGAGGTTTATTTGTGATTTATAAGTTATTTGTTAAAGCAGTCAAAAAACTAACATTCAGCTGAGATTAGTTTGTGGTCCGACTTTTCCCATTGAAAGTGAACCGGGGTATAATCGCAGGGTCTAATTTTGTAGTAAAGTTCGTCCACTGTCTAAAACAGGACTGTAACAGTAGTACAAACATATTCCTATCCTAGAATGAGCTTATAGTCTAAAAGCAAAACATTGTCTAAAGCCGTTTTACTCTATTGCAGTCTCGCAGAGAACGTTCCACGGTGATCTTTACATAGACCGAAAGTTCACATGGAGTGATTTTTCCTGAAATACATACTTTGAGAATCCGATGTTGTCTAATAAAATTCAGATAGAGTCTGATTTTCCGTATAACAGGCGGAATGGCAGAAGTTTTATTGGAGCTACAAGGCGATTTTTAGCCTGACAGACATCCGGTTGTACCCTGGTGGACAAACTAGAATGAAATGCATCTTTATAAGTTTTCTGCGCTGTGAAAAAACATCGGAAATGTTAATATTTCCGTTGACCTTTTCCGGCGCCTAACCCTGAACTTGGGTTGTTATACATTCGAGTTGGAAATTTTTTCTAGTTTAAAATTATGAGATTAGGTTTTTTATACATCCGAAAAACAAGTATAAAGCTTTCTTTCAGGTTTTCATAAAAGAAAATACAAAATATTTCAGGTTAACGGGTTCCAAATTGCGCTACAGCTCCGATGCCATTTAAACACATTAACAATTTTATTAATACAAAGTATAATATGAAACTGACTAAGTAACGTGAACCTCGCAAACAGAACTCAAACTGATATTGAATCTTAAGTCAGAATAACAAAACAAGTCACATTCCTAATATAGAAAGTGACATTAAAACTTAGTCGTAAATACATTACACAATACTTAATACTAAATATGGCCAAAACATACAGGCTACGCTAAATGCAAACACATGATAAAAACTATGCCGGTGCCATTGTTTAGGTGTATATTCAGATATATTGGAATTACCAGGGTATTATTAGTATTTTTGTGCTTTGCACTTATTAAATTTTTAACGCTACCAAAATTCGGTATGCGTATTTAGCTGGAAATTATGCAAGGCCCGATGTTAATATATTAATGAACGGTCGACCAAATAAACTTGAGAACAACAGTGCCCGTTTGGTAAACACATTGCTGGAGTAATATAACAACTTGATTAGATATTGCAATGAAAATTTACAATAAATCACTGCAAAACACAAATACGTTTTCATTCAGAAGAAAATAACAGCCAACGAACTGCCACAAACGGCATCACAATAACAGAACAAATCAGGCCAAAGACAACCCGCATAACGCTAAGAAGCGTGGCTCGTCTATGACTGCAACGAGGAATCTAAAAATAAGTACACAAAATTAATAACAGTCAAATGATGTAGTATTTCATAAATGGCGCCAAAGACATATCTCAAAGTTATACATGATTGAAGGGTCGTGTGATTAAGGATGCGTCCATGAAATAGTGGAGGAAGAAGCTTTTTGTGATTTTGGAAGCCAATGTGTACTACAACCAAGGCCTGGAATTCAAAACAAACAGATTTCTCGATTAATTGCTTGCTTTTATACTACCGATTAGTACACGGACTATCTTAGTTGCAACCAGCCCTTTGACAACTGCACCTATTTCACACTGTTTATTAGTTTACCATTTATAAATCTAATTGGCAGTGTGGAATAAAAGTTGAAAATACTTTTGTATATTAAAAAGTAAAAACACCAATTTGGTGAATCACTAACCGAATTATTTTGATGTTTTCCATCTTCATCCGATGATGCAGTGCAATTTGTGACAGCAGCTTCATTGGCAACACCACAGTCACTATCTGTGTTATCGCTAACCTCAACAATCCTTGGCGATGTATCATCACTTGAGCAACAAGACTAGAAGAGTTGAACCATTTAAAAATAAATACCCTGACCCCGAGAATCTGGTTCGGACCCGGAATTTTTCGGCGAAAATAACCGGACTGACCGGAACAGGATGCAACTGTAACTGCGAAGAAACAAAATTTTTAATCCATGTTTGCCAACCGACACCATTAAAACAATGTGCAAAAATATAAAAACATAAATCTAGCCAAGACATAATTATCGTTATATTTCACTACCGACCATACGACCATAAATTTGGTTTCAGATACTGAAAAACGGTAACGCTAAAATTCTGGACATTGTGTTTTCTTTCTATTTGTAAACCGGGTAAAAGTGGGCGCAGTAAAATTGACCGCCGGGCCTAGCCATTCCAAAATTCGGTCGCGCCTTTCCAGTACCAAAAACGGCACTAAGCTGAAATTTGACGTACTCCATGATCTTTTGCTGGTAGTGACCAGAGGGGCAATAAATTTACATGTGGTTCTAAAATGTAAATGCAAATTCAGCAAATCAAGAAGCAATTGTGAACTTGCAACATTAAAATCTTTCCAGAACGCGAACAAACAGGAAAGAGCAAACCGTCTAATTGCTCAAAGACACTTGAATTATTTCTCCGACTGCCACATCATAAATAAGTATGCTTACATCTTGACTGCGTAACACGTTCTGATTCAGAAACGGTTCAAGTTCAAATTGTTTCATATTGCGAATCATACCGTCATACAAATGCTGTAGACGAAATCGTTGCTAAAATGTAACTGTATACGACACAAATAAAAAACGTCAATATAAACATCTGACAAAAGTGACAGAAACGTTTGGGTTTAACCAAATTCAAATCCAGCTCCGGTTCCGATTCCACGAATAGTCGGAATTGCAATTTTTCATCAATGCTAGCCAGTATTATAGCAATTATATACTAAATTTGCCAGAAGTTATGTTAAGTTTCACAACCTTTGTTTGGATCATTTTTCACCGCAGAAATATGAATAATATGCAACATGAAACAGGTTGGTTAAGCGTATAGTACTTGTATGTAATATTATTCATTATATAGAAAGTGTGGTCATTGAAAATTTACAGTTATAAATCTATATTTCTCGTTTGGGCGGCGCTATACTTGCTGTGCAAGCGCAGGACAGTGTTATACGATAACAGACGGCGCCGCACGTTTCAAAAGTATAACGCCACCCATACGGTTCCAGTAAAATTCAATTCCGCTTTGCACCCTGGGTTCAAGATGTAATAGCAAACGTTGTTTTTTAATGTAATGCTGTATATTTTGAAGCACGTAAACAAAAACTTCTCTACTGAATTTTTACATTCTTTTCAATTATAACCTTTTTATCTCCATCACTAGATAAGGCTTACGAACCTCCAAACACAGAATAGGCATTAACACCGGTATTAAATATCACTGTTTGGACCCGAAGTAGAGTTATGAAAGTTCTCAAAATGCTACATTTAAGAAAACCGTAATATCTATTAGGAAAACCGTAATAACTATTAATCTTGTCACTTTACTTTGCAAAACTGGCCTGGATAGCACCTAAATAATGCCTGTTCAGGTATCAACATCACAAACAAATTCCTGGAAATTACAGTTATGGGCAGATCTAAGCGCACTTGCGGTCGCGTTACAATCCGCCGCTCTGATCGCAATTGCTCGCTTTACGGACGAAATAGCTCGGAAGTACGATTTGAACTGCTCGCAGTACTGCGGCCATAATCGAGACCGCGATTGTCAAATGTTTCAATCTTTCCTTGACGCAGTTATGTGACTTCAAACGCGACCGTAATTGCGTCTCGAGACTCGACTGGTCAATACCAGAGTGCGACCGGATACTAATTTACCGGATGTTTTATTTTTACCGGAACAGGAACCAAATATACTACATATATTAAAATGAGTTATTTTTGCTGTATTTTAGCGTGTTCAAGGTTTTCCTCTGTTGTAAAGTTAGAAAGTTAGTAATTGCTGCTGATAAACGGAAACTATTTAATGCAAAAATCCGTTTATCTCTCGCTCTCTTATATAACCTAAAAGTAGCTGAAAATGTATTAAAACTTGAGCTTCTTGACCTGCGGAAAAATGTAGTCGCATGAAAATTTTAGACTCTCACTTGTAAAAAAGCAGTTTTATAATATTCGTCACCACAACCTTGAATTTCCGGTATCCGGTAGGTACTACCAGATATCCGGTTCCGGTTGATATTAAACGGGTACCGGATATATGGTAGCACTTTGGTGAAGAACAAAGCAAATTTAACCGCGAGATATAAACCCATGACCACAGTTGCCATCGCTTTTACTGTGGACTTAATTCTGTCTGTAACTGTAGATCAAACCTTGTCTCCGCTATCATCATCATCACTAGATTCCAAATCTGAACCTTCATCAACAATTTCTGGAGCTGGTTGAGTCTTGCGTTTCCGTGATTTTCGCCTTGAACACGAAAGAAACAATTTATGCATAAACATATAGCCCATGGATCGACGGATATCCAACTGCAGTTTAATATCCGGCAAAAACGACGTCCGTATTTAGTTTCGGTATAAACCGACCAGATACGGGATGTTTGCGTTGTTATGGGCTTGAACATAAAACGGCTTTTAACGTGTGAAAACCAAAATATTACATTTTGCTGCGACAGCGTTCCCGGGCAAATCAAGAAGCTTACGTTTTGGATGCTGAAGTGAAACTAGAAATCCAAGCAAACAATTTAGATCATCAGATATATTACACTTCTGCATGAATCAAATACTAGTAACAGTGCACAAATTTAGATGCTATATCTGGTTAACAACCGATTCATTTAAAAATTTAATAGCTAGCTCCGGTATCCGTTAAAGTTAGTATAGCCCCAACTAACAGAAGCAAAATGCCAGTACGTAGTTGTCACACTCTCACCGGAACCTATAGAAGCTAACTACAAAGAATGTGCCAGATAAAAATCTCATTATTATTAATACATTAAACGATATTGTATCTATCGCCGAAAAATGTAGTTTGAAGAATGTATTGCCATGAGATAAATAGGCAGTCGCAGCAAGGTTAGACTCACAATAAGAAACTAATATATCAGTTCACACTCCGCAGTCAAGTACTTTTTACGTTTCTTCCGTAACGACGGATCATCATAATTCACCGCGATATTTTCTCCGGTTTCTGGATGATACATATCAACAGCAATACGACCATTTACGCTTGTGTCATCGGTGTAATAGCTAGCCATAACTTCATAATTGAGAAGTTCGAGTGTTCTGATGAACTGTTCTCTGATCCAAACAGTTAAACAGTTGGCAGGAGATGTAACAGCTATAATGCGTATAATATCAACAACATCCAAATAGAAACAAACATCGATTCAACATGGAGTATGATAGCTTGAAAACATCCTGGCAACGCGCTACTAGACAAATTCCAGAAAAATGTACAGCAAAAGTTATCCGCAACATGGCCCTTGCTGTATCGTCGAAAAAACAGAAGTTCTGTAACAATACGCACTCTTGACATATCAATTTCATAAACTAAAGACTGACATCGTCCGATGCATAGTACAAGCAGACCGATAAATACAACAAAGAGCGGATAATGCTCTTTACGACAAAAGTATGCAACTTGGTCGATTCTGTGTACAAAAGAATGTACCCGACGCAAGTTGCGATTTTGGCCTGCCCCACTTAGTTAGAGGGGCTCAACTTTGCTTAATTGACGAAACTCAATAATTTGCGGCATTAAACTCCCCGCTTATATTCCTCCTGAGCAATTCATGCGTTGTTTTGCAAATGTATATCTACTGAGTGTTCCAACACCAACCCTTTCTTCAAATCAGAAGAGGTCGATGTGCCATGGACTAACGCGCAAGTTGCATACTCTGCGCCAAGGTGGACGTCATACACTATAGAACCGATAACAAGTAGAAAGTGCAAAACGATTCTAAGCAGCGAGCACTGCTGTTTGTGCGTAGTAACGAAAACATTTTTGCAATACCTTTTAATCTGCACTCATAGCACAGCGGAGGCAATGCGTGAAATGGTTGTACCAACTGAAACACCTTAGATCGCCGTATAAAACCAGTTTCTCCGTAATCAACGTAACGAACAAGAACATCACTAGACCCTGAGTTGAGCACTTTGGCGCGATAAAATGATCTAGGAGCACTTGGGTCCTCTACAGCGCACGCTTGTCCTATTTTAGGGTCTGAAGTGGAAATATCGTCATCTTCATTGTACAACTGTAGAGCGGCATTCTGGTTTTCTAAAACATAGAAACATGCCAACAATTAGTATCAAGTATTTTCTACATATATGTCTATGTCAATTCAAGCATCTTCATAGGGATTGGTCAAGCACTATATATGTAACATTTTCTGATTTTACATCAGCCAAAAAAATTAATTAATAGACTGCAGCTTTTTATAAGCCTGGGTCCTACATTAATACCGACCCGTGATTTTTGACACTAGCGACACAACAAACAGTATGCGATCATTTACATCGCTGCCTATTGCAAAAAGAGTTTGTGTGATATTTATCGCAGTTCAATTTTATTATATACATAACAGATCATATCAGATTCTACGGTACTTAATCTAGCCGTAACACAAGCGTACCAGAATAAAATTCAGACATATCTTCAACTAGAGCGCCACAGAGAAAACTTTCCCATTCTGCTGGTCTCAACCAAATTTCATTTGGCGACACAACGTACGTAACGTGACTCAAAGTGGGTTCTTCAGACGACGGTAGTGGTAACTGAGGCTGCTTGTAGCTAGCGACTGGTGTTAAGTCAGACTAAAACAAAACCTGTAAACAAAAATCAATATAACAAATGGGTGCAGGTATTGCGTCTAATGCAGCCATCACGAGAACGTCTGCGATCTGTGTTGAGTGCAAGCCTGGTCTCTGACACGAGTATCAATGATTGATATCGATAGCATGACTGTTTTCTTTTTTAACATCACAGATAGCGTTCTTTTCACATATTTACACAAAATTATGTAGATATAAAATGAAAATTTTTCAAAGAAAAAATTTAACAATATTTACCAAGAACAGCTGATTAAAACGCAGAATTTATGTTTAGATTTACGGTTCCATCAGCGTTGAATTCAGATGTTTCTGTTACTGTCCAGGCAAAGCATATATATCCCTATTGAAATCATAAATTTTCAACAACATGTTTAATTTTACACAAAAAACACTAACAGAAGTGTCAAACCTTAATAGAATACGCAGTATCATACAAATCGAATAACACACCAGCTAAACCAAGGTTTAATCCATCTTCATTCGTCAAATCACAGTCGCTGAGAGGTGTCGAGTCACTACTCATTCTGATATTTTGTATTGAAAATCAAATTATATACAAAAGTTAGTGTGTTGTGCTAGTCAGTCAAGATAGCAACCGCCGATAACTATGTACCTGGTACGTTCTTTGCATATACTCAAGACTGACCTTTAATCATTACGCTTTGCTAAACCATTTTTCAGCAAGTTCGTACTTTCAGCGTTCGAGTACGATCTTATTGATTAAATGTTTATTTTAGGACAATTTAGCTGCTGTGACATGCGGATGCATGTAGGCAAAATAAACCTCATGCTGATGCTTTGGGATGGGAGTCTCATTGTCAGTCTCAGTCTCAAGTCTCGTAAATTCCTGAGACTCGCGTAGTCTCAGTCCAAGTCTTAGTCTCAGTCTCAGTCTTAGGTTTTCAAAAGTCTCAAGGAGTGTCAGTTGTGGCAAAATGTTTTTTAATACTTATGACTGTTATACGAAAACTGTGGTGGTATAGCGACATGGGGAATAGACTTACGGCTGCAAGATTCTCGAAAGATTTGTTTTTAAAAGCGAACTGTGATACCCTCAATTCTATTTTGTGTAAAAATTCTAGTATTGAACTGAACGATCTGCTAATTTAGACTGTGGATCAACGGATTTTAGTGAACTTAAGTATCAAAACTTTTACTGCCTATCGGCAGTTCAAATGTATGAAGTTTCAAATATTAAAGGTTACATATAGTGCAAAAGCCAGCCAGAATCAATAATATGATTTCTGCGATAGTGCAATTTTTATTGTGCGATATAAGAATCGGAAGCGGAACTTGTTTAATGTCTCAATTCTCAGTCTCAACTTCATCATTGAGACTCTCATCCCTGCTGACGCTGCACATCGTTTAAAACACTGATGTATGTGTTATGCCTTCATATGCAGCAGCAGTAAACACTGAAGAACCAAGATATGAGTGTAATGTTAAGGTTTTTATAACGCATAAAACCTGAAAACTCAGCAGTTGAAGCGGAGGCGGTGTGGCGCAGTAGTAGCGTTTTGGACTAAGAATTTGTCGGCCATGGGCCATGGGATGGATCTTCGTAAGAAATCCACTCATTTTCAGCTGTAAGAATTCAGAACTGATAACTACCGTACCCTAGCCTAGCCAACTTATCACAGATATATACAGCCTGCAGGATCTTCTAGAGTGATATTAGACTACTATGTACTGTATTTTGATGAATTCTCACTCACCACTAATTTCCAGAGAAAATAATGTAAAAAATCGCATGAGCCAGTGTAGCAAGTAAAATTTACTTGATTTTTAAGGCAACGCGTTTGCAAATGAACTCAAGACTTATTCGCTCTTTACGATAGAAAACGGCTATACGTCACAAAAGCAACTTGTTGTTGGTATATGTGCACGTAAGTGTGTGTAAAGCAAATGTTGCCATGCCTGTGCACATATACCGATATAAGAAGTTGTTGCAACGACCGCGTGGTGTAGTGGTAGCATGCTTGGCTCGAGCGCAAGAGGGCCGAGGTTCGATTCCCGGCGCGGTCATTAACTTCGGCAAAACTTCAAACAGGGGCCGTGCCGATCGTATAGTACCAACAAGTCAGAACTGCACAGTCGGGACGACCCCTTTCCTCGAAGTACTGTGAATATACATGATTTTCCTCTTAATTCTACGAAAGATATGGCCACGCCGGGAGTCGAACTTAACTCGAAATTATGTCAAAATTGCGGATTTCGTGAGTCAAATTAGCATTGCCGACGTTTATATTGTGTACGCTACCGTGTTATTTGTTCTGTTACTTGTATTAAACCTACAAAACTCGGTGTTAACACTCCAGAGCGTACTAACCCGAATCAAATCACTTAGAAGTGCATGAGTCAAAGATAAAATTTTTCATTGTACTGCATGTTTGATTGATCGTCTGATATGCATACGTCACCCAAAATTTAGTCCTGAAATGTGCTTAAACAACTACTCCGGCAGGCAGACATTAGTGTGTAAAATTATTTCTCATGCTCCGTCAACGTGCAATTTATACACATTCAAACAATTTCTAAATTTCAATAAAATAAATGACCCAAACTACTAGCTATACATTTAACCTAAAAAGCGACTATGCATGGCACAGTCGTTTCGCGATTAAAACTGCTCCCAAAGACACCATACTAGCAAGAGATAAAATGCAGTTGTAGCATCTTAGCCAACAAAATATAGATATTTCTCGACTCGGTGTGCTGAAATCAATTCAATGTAGTAGTTTTGAGGCAGCTTGGCACTTTGAATCAATTCCGAATTATGCGCCCTCTATGTTTGTAATGCAGTTAACATCCAGATATGATTGAAGTGAAATGTTTCAAGTCCACGAGCAGACACCACATCAGAGACGGGACTTGGATGCACGCGACAGCCAACTTGTTACTCGAGCCATCTTTGGGCAGCACACCTGCATGGCGTAAAAAGGAACGGTGAACGATTTAATGTATGTTAATTTTTAAATGCGTACAATATAAAGTTAGTCTATTTACTCACGGCTTTTAAGATTTAATACAGCTTCAACCTATAGAGTTAGCAAGCAACGGATAACAGAAAATTCTGTAGCATGGGGGCCAGGACTAGTTACTTGAGGGATGTAATTTATAGTTTATACATCCTGTGAATTTTTTTGTTCATAGATTTCAGCTGAATTAGCAGTTCAAAAGTTTTTTAGGCTATCCCCTCTTTCTGGATTTTAGTCTATTACTGTACCACCTAATTGTGGAATTTAGCTTGTGTTCGAATTTTTGTAATCTTAAACAAACGTATATGTGTGTATTTGTGGTAAGGTGTATCTATGTGTTTACGAGCATGTGTATTTTATGGTTGTTATTTTTGCAAAAGAAACTTAACGTTCTTTAAGAGGGTAAAGGTTAGCACTCGGACAAAATTTTCGACCAAAGCTCGTTTACCGGTTAAGAAAACTGGTATCTCGGTGGGACCTCCAAATGTAACACAGCGAACCCAGAAATTCAAATCGGTCGGCACTCCGGGGAACGACTTCCTAACTAAGTTTGAAGGTTACCAAAGTAAACACAAACGGCTAATTCTCTTACCATAAAAATGACACGGTACGCCTACTGAATCAAATCAAGTTGATATCCCCACGCCCAAAATTGATTACGTACACAATATTCAGAAAGCTTAGTATAGCACAGATCGTGCTAACTCAAAATTACTACGTACTATTGACGGCCCAAAATCAAATAAGATGCAAAATTATGGGACCTTTACAGGTCACATCCAAGTATATCGCTCTATAAACGCTTCTCGCAAATTACAGCTTTGCTCAAACGCAACCGCTCTCCTTAAACGATCGCACTAGCCTAGTTCAAACTCTTAGGCTAGGAATTTCAGAAATGTAATTTCAACCTCCGCCGAAAGACAATTAACGATAGCTACCGATTAATGACAATTGCCGGTTCTCTCACAGGATAAAAAAATATGCGAAGTAATCTTTGTACCAAAAATTAAAATTTCGTAACTCTTGCTAGATATTAACTAAGTAATTGAATATTCACGGATTCCTTACGGAGCAACGGTTAAGATGCGCGCAGTGTTCTATAAATCACAAAGTAAGTACCTAAGCTGGCTACAATTTTCACACCTGCAAATTCTTACACCAAAATTTTACTTAAGTAGGCAGAAAATTTCTCGCCTACTGCCGGCCGCTAAATATCGTCTAAAATCTTCTGTGCGCACTATCCGATAAGTATTCTCTAAGTGCAACTTCCCGCGCAAACCTTATAAACAATCAAAAAAACCTAGGGTTTAGTTACACCAATCAGTATAAATCTCCAGTCACACACGTCGCACAAAAAAATCGGGCAGCGATTTGCTCCCGTACAACTTCGAGCCCCCGAACCCAACTTGTTGTCCGCTTATATATTCGTAAACCAAAAGGTTAATTGCGTTCTAGGAATTTTATGATAAAATTTTAAAATATTTCAAAAATGTTGAAAAACCACTAAATTTAACTTAAAAAAGGTTTTTATTAAAAATTTCGAACTTAAAATTTTGCTAAAATCTAACAAAAAGCTGTTTTGTCTTAAAAATTCAGTTTTTAGATGAAAATTTAAACTTTTATAATAGCTCAAAAATTTAAAGTATGTTGTTTTGGTCCAAGTAATTTATTTTAAAAACAAAATTGATCTTTCAAATCGCATAAAAAGTAAAAAATCCACTATTTTGAAGAAAATCCGTAATTTTCAAAGCAAAATTTTAGTTAAAATTTACAAAAATTTACCTAAAAACTAAGTTTTGACCAGAATCTATAAATTTCAAAACAAATTTTATTTTTTTAATTAAAATTTTAAAATATTTTCTGATATTTTGTCTTGAACTCAAAATTTTCAGCGATTTCAATCCAAAGAATTAAGAGAACAAAAAATTCCAAAAAGGGAGCAGCATTATCAGAAAGCAGAAACATTTCACTAGATACTTGGAAAACCGAATACCGATCAGGTTGAGATACTGCACATACAAACTACTTATTAAAATTACGGATTTATGACTATCTAGCAACTGTTTGCAGCTCCCACCAATAATTCCCAAAATTGCAATAAATTTGCAAGGTGAACACTGTATTCAAACTTTATGCACTACCGCATTATATATACACGCTCTATATGCTATGCATGTCGATGGAACGTACACAATGCACCCCATACATAAAATATCCACTGCTCCTACATAACAACAATAAAATACACATGCTCGTAAACACATAGATACACCTTACCACAAATACACACATATACGTTTGTTTGAGATTACAAAAATTCGAACACAAGCTAAATTCCACAATTAGGGGGTACAGTAATAGACTAAAATCCAGAAAGAGGGGATAGCCTAAAAAATTTTTTGAACTGCTAATTCAGCTGAAATCTATGAACAAAAATTCACAGGATGTATAAACTATAAATTACACCCCTCAAGTAACTAGTCCTGGCCCCCATGCTACACTAGTGTAGCATGGGGGCCAGGACTAGTTACTTGAGGGGTGTAGTAGTTATTTTATGTATGGGGTGCATTGTGTACGTTCCATCGACATGCATAGCATATAGAGCGTGTATAGAGCTGAATCTGAAACTGCAAATATTGTGTGAATTTATCGGTATACAGAATATAATGCGGTAGTGCATAAAGTTTGAATACAGTGTTCACCTTGCAAATTTATTGCAATTTTGGGAATCATTGGCGGGAGCTGCAAACAGTTGCTAGATAGTCATAAATCCGTAATTTTAATAAGTAGTTTGTATGTGCAGTATCTCAACCTGATCGGTATTCGGTTTTCCAAGTATCTAGTGAAATGTTTCTGCTTGCTGATAATGCTGCTCCCTTTTTTTGGAATTTTTTGTTCTCTTAATTCTTTGAATTGAAATCGCTGAAAATTTTGAGTTCAAGACAAAATATCAGAAAATATTTTAAAATTTTAATTAAAGAAATAAAATTTGTTTTGAAATTTATAGATTCTGGTCAAAACTTAGTTTTTAGGTAAATTTTTGTAAATTTTAACTAAAATTTTGTTTTGAAAATTACGGATTTTCTTCAAAATAGTGGATTTTTTACTTTTTATGCGATTTGAAAGATCAATTTTGTTTTTAAAATAAATTACTTGGGCCAAAACAACATACTTTAAATTTTTGACCTATTTTAAAAGTTTAAATTTTCATCTAAAAACTAAATTTTTAAGACAAAACAGCTTTTTGTTAGATTTTAGCAAAATTTTAAGTTCGAAATTTTTAATAAAAACCTTTTTAAGTTAAATTTAGTGGTTTTTCAACATTTTTGAAATATTTTAAAATCTTATCATAAAATTCCTAGAACGCAATTAGCCTTTCGGTTTACGAATATATAAGTGGAGAACAAGTTGGGTTCGGGGGCTCGGAGTTGTACGGGAGCAAATCGCTGCCCGATTTTTTTGTGCGATGTGTGCGACTGGAGATTTTTACTGATTGGTTTAACTTACCCTAGGTTTTTTGATTGTTTATAAGGTTTGCGCGGGAAGTCGCACTTAGAGAATACTTATCGGATAGTGCGAACTGAAGATTTTAGACGATATTTAGCGGCCGGAAGTAGACGAGAAATTTTCTGTCTACTTAAGTAAAATTTTGGTGTAAGAATTTGCAGGTGTGAAAATTGTAGCCAGCTTAGGTACTTGCTTTGTGATTTATAGAACACTGCGCGCATCTGAACCGTTGCTCCGTAAGGAATCCGTGATTATTTAATTACTTAGTTGATATCTAGCAAGAATTACGAAATTTTAATTTTTGGAACAAAGATTACTTCGTATATTTTTTTATCCTGTGAGAGAACAGGAAATTGTCTTTAATCGGTAGCTATCGTTAATTGTCTTTCGGCGGAGGTTGAAATTACATTTCTGAAATTCCTAGCCTAAGAGGTTGAACTAGGCTAGTGCGATCGTTTAAGGAGAGCGGTTGCGTTTGAGCAAAGCTGTAATTTGCGAGAAGCGTTTATAGAGCGATATACTTGGATGTGACCTGTAAAGGTCCCATAATTTTGCATCTTATCTTATTTTGGGCCGTCAATAGTACGTAGTAATTTTGAGTTAGCACGATCTGTGCTATACTAAGCTTTCTGAATATTGTGTACGTAATCAATTTTGGGCGTGTGGATATCAACTTGATTTGATTCAGTAGGCGTACCGTGTCATTTTTATTGTAAGAGAATTAGCCATTTGTGCTTGCTTTGGTAACGTTCGAACTTAGTTACGAAGTCGTTCCCCGGAGTGCCGACCGATTTGAATTTCTGGGTTCGCTGTGTTACAATTCGATTAACAAAAAAACACGGTGCTATATCTGTCCAAAAATTTTCAGCATCCTGAGTTAAACTTTTAACACAGAGTTAATATTTTTGTAGCAAAATAAACATGAATAGAGTTGGTCACCTATATGAACGTATGGTTTGCCAAGGCAGCTTGTAGGGGAAATACGCCAAATATGACCAGGCTTGCATTTTGACCTTAAAATTTCTGCTGCCTGTTTGGTAATTTGGCCAATTTGCGCAGAATATTCAAACAATATATCAGTCGAAAGCCCTTAGTCTAAAGAAAATGATTAACAACGAGACAATTGCATAGCTAGAGTATTAAAAGCTAGGGATTCCGATTATGACCTCTAGGTAAAAACTTGGTGTTACAAAAATATATTTTCGTGATTGAGAGTGCGACAGCAAAATGAGTAGATATTTTTAACCAATGGTCAGATCGCGAGAAAAATTATATGTTTGGAAAGCAGAAGGTCAGGCGACAATTTTAAAATGCAGTTGTTTTAAAAATGCTATGTGAGTGTTGCAGGTGCGGTAACATTTCAAACTGAAATAATTTTGACCTGACCGTAGTTGAATCTAAATCAAGTTCGTAAAGTGTTAAAAGTGTTTTTTGTAGAAGTTTGTCGCATTTTATCGCTGTTTTTGACGAGCAGATTGCAGTTTATTTGTCGAAGGACAAGTTATATAGAAACACACAATTTCATTAATGATTTACCGGAATTTTCAGTAAAAAATCTTACGGAGCCGAATGCCAGTAATATCCTTTTAGTATTAGTTTGTTTTAGTTGTTATTCGTGTAATTCAATAAAATTTGTGTTCAAAATATAGCGAGGGTCATATTAAGAATTGTTGGCAATATTTAGAATTTTGAGGCCATTTTCGGGATTTTCAGAGGCGTATTAAGAAACTGGTTAGCACAATTTTTCCCTTATGCATAAATTGCGGCCATAATTGGCGTATTTCCCCTAGTAAAAGCAATTTTGCTGGAAAAACGAGACTACTGTGAACGAACCATGGTGTAACCCGACGTCTGCATCGGCTCTAGCTTCGGTAGAAGAGTTTCGGTCGCAGAATTTTTTAACTTTTCAAAAATTGTACCTCTTGGTGCGTTGCGTTTTAACTATAATTCAAATTTT
Organism: Enoplolaimus lenunculus; assembly: GCA_030248215.1. NCBI lineage: Eukaryota > Metazoa > Nematoda > Enoplea > Enoplida > Thoracostomopsidae > Enoplolaimus > Enoplolaimus lenunculus. The sequence continues at coordinate 88,119 of JASANG010000796.1, forward strand.
GGTTGTTAATTGCCACAATTGTTCAAAAGTAAGCATAAATCAGGGTTTAATAATAAATAGCAATATAGCGAAAGCGGGAACAGTAATCAATGAAGAGAAACGGAAAACGGATATTAGAGTTTAAGTGTCAAAGATGTCTTATTTTTCTGCCAAGTGAATTGAGGCGTACAAATGTTCGCCAGGCTTCCTATAATTTCAAAGAAATAATGCTGGTTTCAAATTTTGAGTGATTTTCGTAATAGTTCATTTCAAAAAACTGAGCATATTTGTAAATGAATATTTAATTATGATGAGATATATATATGTTGGTTTTATTAAATTTTGAGCATAGAACTATCTGTATTGCCGGTATTTCTATAACGAAAACGGAAACCGATCCGATTTTAACCGTAAACGAAAACGAACATCCGGCTTTACATCCTGGTAAAGCAGTTTTCGACAACGCTTACAGATATTTGTTGAAATAAGCAAATTCAACATTAATCTACCTAATTTTGCTACCCTCTGGCATCACCCGGCAAATTTGTTGGCCTCCAGCGGCGGTTTTTTCCGCTCCCATAATGTACGTTTCTCGTAACGTATGTTTTAACCGGGACAAGCTTTGAATCATATATATTTTTGCTCAAACGACCAGGACAGCTTCGGCATTATTATATTGTATTTTGTTATAAGACAGGCAAGGCTGTTCAGAAGCATAAATTCGCAACCTACACTTTATATTTCAGTGAGTTGATTTCAACTCAGTGAGTTACAAGCTTTGAATCATATATATATATTTTTGCTCAAACGACCAGGACAGCTTCGGCATTATTATATTGTATTTTGTTATAAGACAGGCAAGGCTGTTCAGAAGCATAAATTCGCAACCTACACTTTATATTTCAGTGAGTTGATTTCAACTCAGTGAGTTAAATCAACTCAGTGTTTTGAGTTGGTACAAGCCTAACTCAGACTGAGTTGAAACATTAACTCAGGTTTTCAAATCATATTATTAACTCCCAGTTGATATTTTGTGGTGTTGTTTTTCGTTGTACGGTGTACTAGTATTCGGCTTATGGCATCTTTTTCGCGACCTCACCTCAGCGAGGTCTTAGACGGTTGTTTGCACAGTATCCAATTTCCATATGCACGTATATATGTGCATTTTATAATTGTAATATAAGATCACCTAATATATTGGTTACTTTTTACCCTCAAATAGATTATATATTTTGTTGAACCTACCAATTCTGACTAATGTTACTTTAAGGGGCGTAACAGTAGATTAACGGTATTCCTAAGCCTAAGCGTTGCAAAAATGAGTTCCTTAGCCTAAGAGTAAGCAAAAAATGTAATCTAGAATCTAAACCTACTTTTATGGAACCACCAGAAATCCGGACGCTTCTTAAAGTAACATGGGCCTATTTGTTGAACATACAAAAGGTCTGGGTAATTGAATATATGGCGATTGGGATAGCTGTCTCGTAAAATAGCTTCCAATTCTGATCGGTGGCCCCATTTGCAGGAAGTCATGTCTGATGGCCGGTTTGCCTCAGGTCACAATTATGTAAAAGTTTACTACCGAAATTGCCAGAAACCTCGGCAAAAATTCTACCGGAGCCGGAGGCCGATTTTCTGCCTGAGCGGGAGGCAGACCTCCGGTGTACCCTGGGAATTACTATTTACCGGAACTGGAATTTAAAAAAATTACCGGAAACGGAAAACGAAATATACATTTCCCCCTACGTTCATTTGAATTTTTTTGCAATGTTTTATTGGTGAAATAACCCTTAGTTGGAGATATATTCACTTTATCTGCTGTACTGTAGTGGCCCGAATAAGAGGGGTCCCCATTTTGAGTCCCAAGCAATAGGAGTCTGTATCCCTAATAAGAGTCCGTAAGCGGATAGAGTCCCTAAACCCTAATCAGAGTCCATAAATGTCAATTATCCCTAATGTAAGTGCATAAATGACTCCAGGACCAAGTAAAGTTGAGTTCGCAACTTTAAAGCATACCTAGTTTTGAAAGTACGTTCTTAAGTATAACCTTGCATTATCGCTCAAGCTATTAACACAACACAAATAAACGTTTAATTTAACCGATATTTGCAATAACGGAGACATATCAGTAACGAAGGGTGACAGAGGGCGGGTTGAAAAGAAATGGAGAGGCCAAATAAATATCATTCCCCCTCTTAATCGGGTCACTACAGTATTTTAGATTATCCTTATCCACTGAGAAGCGAACCTGCCTTCGACGGTTTATTTTCGGCGATTGCCAAGGTTTATACACTATACTAATGAAATTACTTAATTTATCATTTTTTAGTAAAATATCTTAATTTCCGCCGACCAAAATTTAAAGTTTACCGGAACCGGAAAGTCAAAATTGTCGGAACGGAATTCCGGTTGCACCCTGTTGTTGTTCAATGATTTGTTATGCGAACAAATATGAGCCAATAAAAATAAACAAAATAACTATAGCAACTGATAGCGACACATTACCAGTTAGATTTACTGTCATTAATCAACAATCATCCAGCTGTGAGGGATACAAACTTACTGAAAGGGGGCTATACGTGGCTGTGCCACTCATTATGTGTCAAATGCACAATTTTTAAACAACATATCGCAACATGTAGGCCTACAATTAAATGTGGAAATTCCAATTGTTTGTGTAATAGGAGTTGGAACTCGTTTTGAATCGTAATTCCGATTGCATTCTGCGTAGGCTCTGGCTCCAACTAGTCTTCGCCCATAACCTTCATAGACACCATGTGCTTTGCATATTACTGAAAAGTTCGGTGTTCGCTGGCAGTTACACGTGTAATGAACGTAAAATCGACCCCCCAAAAGTAAAGGAAGGTAGGACAAACACGCAACGAGCGCTGGCAGATTTAGTTCCATGCAAAACAAGGTTTGTTGCATACCCTTGTTTAAGCGCATCATCGACTCTTGATAATACTATTGCGGAGGTTGACTTGTTTTGGCGCACAATTTCAATTCAAACCATGCAACTTGAATGCTCCAGAGCAGAGTCCCAACTGATATCAGACCTACTGCAGTATCTAAAATTGTACTGCCAGTGGAAAACTGCGTAACATGTTCACGACTTGTCCATAGCACCACAACCAATTAACGAGAATGCTCATTTAATTTCGCCGCACCCACTTATCAAAATCTTCATGCTAGGTTTGCCCGAAGTTGAGCCTAACTTTTCAATTTGCCTCACGACATTCATACCTTCAACAACCTTCCCAAACACCACATGTTTTCCATCGAGCCAATCAGTTTTGACGGTCGTAAGAAAAAACTGCGAGCCATTTGTATTTGGTCCAGAATTAGCCATCGACAAAACGCCAGGTCCTGTATGCTTAAGAAGAAAATTTTCGTCGTCAAATTTAGCACCGTAAATCGATTTACCACCACTTCCGTTGCCTTTTGTGAAGTCACCACCCTAAAAATAGCATACAAAAATATGTACACAAACACTACACGACAGAAAACTTAATTGTTAAACATAAATTTAAAGTCATAAACACTTAACGCATAAATTACTGGTATAACTTAGGTCAATGGAAAACTTTCGCAGTTCAACAAAAATACTTGAAACCCTAGAAAATGACGTTTTTGTCTCTAAATTATTTCACTGCGCATACCAAAGCAATCAGCTAGCTGAATACAGTTTTAGATTACAACAATACAAATATATCGGATATGTGAGTTGCACACCGTTTCGAGAAAATTCAAGTTAAAACTGTGTATTGGTGGAGGACAGTAACATGAAATTTTTTTACCTGAATCATAAATTGTGGGATAATTCTATGAAACACACAGCCATCATAGCCAAAGCCTTTTTCGCCTGTGCACAACTGCCGAAAATTTTCAACAGTCCGAGGAACAACATCGGATCGTAGTTCAATGACAATTCTACCGATAACGCGTATTCCCACCTGCAACGAAAAATAATTTACCGTTCAAATAAACTTTACACTGCGCCCAAATTAAAAATCACATGGTTCATTGTCACTATAACAGCAGACACGTTGTAAATGTGTTTGAACAAAATGCGAAAGGTGATTTAAGTAATTAGAGCAGGGATGCGCCGACACCAATTTTTTTGCCGAGGCCGATTCTTATTTTGAAAATATGCCGGTGCCGATTCCAACTTTAGTACACCATGCTCAAAGAACAGATAGGATACTACATTTTACATCATTATGCGAAGACTTAAACCATAACCAAGATAAACTATTACAGTTTTATGAGAACGGTTCATTTGAATTAAGTCGGCATAAATACAAAAAATGATGGTTTCAATATTTTTTCGAAGTTTTTAAAAACATCCGGCAAGTTAAAATATTAGAGCCGGATGTCGAGTTTTACCGAAGCCGGTCATCCAGTCGCACCCTGAAGATATATTTAATCACGCTAACTTATTACTACAAGCTATAATATGCTATAAATATTTTTTAAAGAGTCATAGCTTAGTACATCTGAGTATCCTAAAGTCCTTATTTGCGTCATTTCGAACAAATACAAAGCCTAATGTGACTTTGGTCACAAATAATAGTATAATTGTGTTATGCAATTGTTTTTAGCAATAAATATTCGGCAATGTAGAACACCGAAGCCGGATGTCGATCTTTCGCCGGAGCCGGATATCCGGATTCCGGCTGTACCTATTCGGATTATGTAAAATTTGACGGTTCGGATTCCGTTGTGAAAAAGCCGAATGAAACAATGTTGGACAATATAAGTTTACGCTTAAAAATACAAATTTTAAATAACTATTTATATAAATCAATGCTTTTTGTTTTTGAGTCATAAATGTCACAACTGGAGTCGGCATAAAATAATTATTGCTGATTGCTTAAGTTTCATTAGTTTTGCTGGTCGACAACCAATGTTCTCATTTGGTATTCTGAAACAAATCATTAATACATTGGAAATTTGAAAAATGCAAGGGTAAGTTAGCACTGGATTCAGATCCAGTCAAATCGTGGATTGGGTGCCACCCCGATATGTTCATACTTTTATCTCCAGGAACACTTTTGGTAGCGGTTCTGCAGCTGAACTCTCTGTCACAACGGGGTCGTCTAAAATAGCAAATTTAAAATTACTAAACCAATATACAATAAAAAGCAATAAGCTGTGTCTGTTATTAAATTGAGCACCACTAAATTCTTACTGAAATTATGCTTTAAATTATCCAACAAATGCACCAGCAGGGATACACAGTCTCGGACTCGGTCTCTTCAAGTCTGGGGATTTCGCTGGTCTCGGTCTAGACGTTGCTGTATAATTAGGAAACCAATACACAATAAAAAAGCAATAAGCTGTGTCTGTTATCAAATTGAGCACCACTAGAATTGTTACTGAAAGGATGCTTTAAATTATCCAACCCATACACAGGACGGGATGGACAGTCTCAGACGCAGTCTCTTCAGTCTCGTGATTTCAATCTTTTCGGTGTAGATGTCGCTTTTTCCGAGTCTCAGTGTCTCCTTTTCTGGGACTCGGTGGTTTGCAAATCGAGACCAAAGAGGTGAAAAAGAGATAAACAATGCTATTAGCTGAGCTAGTTTGAGTTGAAGAAAGGACGTAGCAATGTTTTGCTCGTATTTTAGACTAAATGTATATATGTGAACCACTTAAAATTGGGTACTTGTTAGAGTTGCAACATTAAAAAATAAATACCCGGACCCGGATGTTTCTGAAAGAAAAACCCGGACCCGGATTTTTCTGGAAGAAAAGCCCGGACCCGGAATTTTGAAGAATGCAAACCCGGACCCGGATTTCTTTTCCAAACAAACCCGGGCTCGGAATTTCTATTACTTAAAAACTAAACATGATCCTAATTTTTTAAAGACAGGAAAGAATTTCTGTCTCCATCTGTTTCTAACAGCTCAGTATTTAAAATATTAATGGACAGTATGCAATGCGAAGTGACTAATGTCATTCATAGAAATTTATTTCAAGTAAATCATAAAACAATGCACTATCCTTGCTACGGATGTGCCGATACCAAAGTTTTTTCCCGGTGTCGATATCGATTATTCTGAAGGTATACGGATGCCGATATCTTTTTCATAGGTTCCTTGACGTTGAAGCAATCGTTAACCAAGCAAACTTTGACTTAGGCGTAAATACTAAACTTAAGTTAAATGTCAAATTACTTACTTAAAATGAGACATGTCATGTCTCTGTATCCCAGCCATTCCAACCGTTCGTAATTGAGCATTCGTAATCGTAACCCAAGTATATCTGCTTACGTTAAATTACTCAACAAAGGCGAAGCCTGTTGACCAAATTTTCCTTCTGCAGCTTGCTTTTACATACGACATGCAATAGTTGTGTTAAGAGACATGGTGGGTGTATTTTGTTTCTAATCTATGCGTAAGTGTTTCACACAGTTAGTGTTGGTTGTGCAACTAATCTATTTTAGGTACGGTACAGTTACTATTCAGACTGCACGCGTGGGATGTTAATAAAATCACTAAGCTAATTTTGTCCCGATTATTTTGTCCGGGTATTTTTGCACTACCCGGACCCGGAATAATTTATGAAAACCCGGACCCGAACGCGAAATTTATTGAAGCGAAAACCCGGACCCGGATCCGGACCCAGAATTTTTGGGCAAAAATACTCGGAATAACCGAAATACCCGGACCCGGATGCAACTCTAGTACTTGTTTACTTTTCTTCACACTAGGACTGCTGTAAAAGAAGGCTCAAGTCTCCGCAAACTGATTTTATTACGGTACGCATCGTTTGCTATCGCAAATTTCATTTCGCCTCCGAACACAAAACTTGTGTTGCAAAATGCTCTGTGACACGTTTTAGACCAGAGTTATCACTTGCTTTCCAGAACGGCACATAAACAAACGCGACACAAACGATATTTGTTAAAGCTGGCTTTTACACACATATCTATGAACTGCTATTAAAATGGGGTGCAAAAGGAATACTGCAATAAAAATTAATTATTATGTTATAAAACTACATACACTTTCTCACACGTATAAATCGATGCACTTTAGATACACGTATTTACCCTTGCCGGTTGGCGTTACCCTACCGTAACGCGCGTCATAGAATGCTCTATGACTAGCGTTAGGGTAGGGTTAACGCATTACAATTTTGAAAATTGCCACGTGTAACCCTACCTTATACTGTTTTCGGTGGCAAAGTAAAATTTTTCTTGTGAACGATGCATTATGACATGGATTGCTTAGGCTTACGTTTACGGTTCAGCTTAGACATGGACGTGGGAACAAGTAAATGGAATAGCACAGCACAAAGTAAATGAGCTTTTTACAGAGTTAATCGCCATCTAATGTTTTCATTAGTATTGCCACTAAAGGTCGCATATTATCCACTTATGTTCATTTTCATATGTGTGCAACGTATGTTCTAATTGGAGTTGGTGATTGTTTTATGAAAATTTGCAATCGTTGCGTTTGTGCCACCATTTCTGAGTGATACATAAAGTAAAAAATAAAGTTTGGTGGCGATATATTGTTTACTTGTATGAATTAGACGGTAATTCTGAGCAAATAAATATTATAATATTCAAAGCTTTTGTTAGAAAAATCATATTTTTATTTTCGGCAACGGTTAAAAACTGACCGAGAAGACCGAAACCAAAAATTTCGGTCTCGGTAGGCCGGGTCCCCGCTCATCGCGGTGCACCGGTTGCCCAGAGCCATGGCTGAGCAAATTTAAATCTATTTCAAGCAAGAAAGAGCCGAAACTTCTCTAAATGCGTAACGAATTTCTAAAATTAGCGTAAAATAGTTCCGTCCTAATCTGTCCCTGGTTCAAAACAGCAGGCACAGCCATATCAAAACAATAAGCAAACTTTTTGGCCCACCAACATCTACATATATAACTAACTAACTAACGCACCAGCTTCATCACCAAGCTTCAACGGAACCGGTTCACTTTCTGCATTTGACGCAAACTTAGCAATCCACTCGTCGTCGGCCCAAATTGGTCGAGTTGAATTTTCAGATATTCCCTGTGGTTTAGCTTGATTCACTCGAATGGTTCGTCCAAACAATTCTGAACCATCCATGTTGTCGATGGCTGCAGCAGCATCCTTAAATATTATGTTTGTTAAAGTATGTAGTAGATACAGTAAAACATGCTGCCCGTCAGTTAACTGTTTTTATTCAAATTTTATTTAAAACCGGAGCGATTTGAAGTCAAGGTGGGTTAAAAAATTCGCTCGACGAGAACTGCATAAGTCAAATTCGCTTGGACTCCTATATTACAATATGGAAACTATAGAGCATTCATTTGGTTTGCTCTGATGTTGAGCAAATGTTTTCACAGAAGCAGTATTGTTGACCACATAATTAAGTCAAAGTTATCATATTAAGCAATCAAGCTGTCGTATATAGTGCTATTTACAATGTGAAATCAAACAGCACATATACAATGTATATATTATATACAGCGTAGATCATTACCTCAGGCAGTTCAAACTGAAGGAAGGCAAATCCTCTATGCTTTTGGGTCTCATAGTCTAATGGTATATTGATATCCACGATTTCGCCAAACGGTATAAATGCTGCTTGAAGTATCTGGAAATGGTGAAGAAACAAAATTAACCGTCATAGTGTACTTGTAAGCTGGCAGTCTCATGTCATCAGTATCTTGTTTAGAGAATATTTATAGAACGAAACAACGGCGCATAGCATTAAACTGGCACATAGCAAAATTTAAGACGTTTTGTGCACATGCTGACGTAGTTTTTAGGCGATTTACCAGTTTCTGAGCCGCGGGACCTAGAGTATAAGCATCCAAAAACCACTGTTGGTAATTTTGTTTTCGTGCATTAATGAATTCAGTAAGTGCTTTACCTCGATCAGGCAACAAGTACTGGATGATATTTTATAAAATACGGCAAAATAAGCACAGCATATTGTTGGTTCAATAGTGCGTTTACAAGAAATATAATTATTTGATTGAAGTGGTTTTAGTCATACGTAGTTGACCAACATTCAGTTTTTAAATGTTGTCAGCAACACAGCAAACATGTGAGTAGTCAAGCCCTTGCGTAGTTAGCGCTATATTCCGCGTACGTACGTAATGACTACGCAAAGCCGACATGCAAATACGTACTCAAGCTTTTGTGTAGTTAAGTGTTACAGCTATTGCGCCCAACGAATTTTAAAAAATGAGACGCACAATAATATACGCATTGAATCCTTTCATCAATATCTCACACAAATTTGCATAAGGCTGTGGGTACGCTGTGCATACGAATGCATATACCTTTTCGTCAACCTCTTCTTCGAGTCCACCGACATAGAGAAGACATTTCTTCTGTAGTGAAGTCATTACATATATGTAATATGTGTATTCAACGGAAAGCACAAGTTTCTGTAACTGTTATTGTACTATACTACACCCATTCAAAATAACTTCATGATTAACAACATATAAAGAGAACACCACTTTACGGGTATTCACTATTAATTAGATCTATTAGCAGTTTTATGACTAAACACGTTGGTTGGGTTGTAGATATATGACTTAATCAACCTCTGACTTGGTTAATACGCCAGTATTGAACTCCAACTCAATCACCAAATAACTCTAAGTGCCTGCACAGCGCCTCCAAATTGTATGTTGTAATAGTGTAACCTACGAGACGCCGGCAGTTCACAACGTGAGAGGCTTACAACTTACCAAATTTTTTTGCTGGTTTACGTGGTGTAGCATGTTACGTGCATAACCAATGTAATGTTACAGCATACAAACACGTATATGTGTAGTACTAGAGCAAATTATTATTTCGGCAACGTGGTGTATGGGTCGCATTGACTCGCAAGCGAGATTCGAGGTTCGTTTCCCGGCGCGACCATATCTTTTGGAGAAATTAAAGAGACACCTGGGGTCTTCCCGGCGTGCAGTTCTGAAATTTCGACTTGTAATGTTAAGTCTTTCTTGATTTACTTAGTGTATGTACAGCAAACACTGATAAAATAAAAAATTCCGTCATATTTTTAAACAAGAACCATTGTGATAGTATTGTTTTTCATGCGAGTCCAGTAATGATTAAAGCATGTCCCGGCAAATAACGTGTTGGCCACGACCCCGGTGCCGGGGCAAGTCCTCGGTGCACCTCTAATTTTAACTACATTATCTCGCCTCTCCAGAGTGCGATCTGATATCCGGTTGCAGTTTAATATAAGACAAAAACTGATACTCGTATTCGGTGTAAATCCCTAGTATAAATCAACCGGATACCGGATATTTACGGTTGTACTGCTGAATATCATAATACGTTTTACAACTGAATGTCTATAACATTTCCTGCGATTACATTTTTCGGAAAGTGAAGAAGTTCAAGTTTTGATACATTGTCAGCAACTTTTATGTTATATAAGCAAGCGAGAGTTAAACAGATTTCTGCATTTAATAATTTCAGTTGATCAGCAGCAATTATGAACTTTACAACAGAGGAAAACCTTGAGCACGCTAAAAATACAGCGAAAATATTTATTTTAATAGATACAATATCCGGTATCCGGTTACTGTTCCGGTAAAAATTCAATATCCGTATCCGGTAAATTAATATTCGGTCGCGCTCTGCTCCTAACTTCCGCTCCGGCAAGTTTGTTGACCGCAAGCTACGGTATTTTTCATCTCTGGTTGCACATTGTTGTATAAATTAGGAATGTGCCGACATCAAAATTTTGCTGATTTCGATGGCGATTCCAACTTAAGTGCACGATGCTTTATAAATATTGATATATGTGTGGTGTAATATGTGTATGTGCATAGTGTATTTGGTGTAAGACACATGCATACACGTACACGTAAGAAAATTACAATATCGGCAGCGTGGCGTAATGGGTAGCGCGCTTCACTCGCAAGCGAGAGGTCCGAGGTTCGATTCCTGGAGGGGTCGTCCAGACGTGCAGTTCTGACAATAAACAGATAGGATACGTTCATTTCAATTAATTTTTGAAACACAAGTGCAAAGGAGAAAACAGTTTTCCGGACCAGACAACCTGATATGCGCCTAGAAATAAAATGGATCGCATTCAAACTGACTGTTATGGGCAAAAAGTATCAGTAAAGAATCGGCAATTTTTTGCAGTGCCCATGCAGATACTCATTAAAAGTGCCGATTATTACCAATACACCAAACCAACAGAATTTGTAAATACTTACATGTTTGGTTTCAATGTACGAATTTCAGCGGAACTAGCTATGAATTTTTCTGTGTACTATCGTTGAATCGATGTATTTCACTATACTACACAGAACCAATTAACTAAACGTTTTTCCTGCCACATTTTGCTTCATCAAGCTGCATAATAATTGAAAACTCTATGCGTTAAACGCAAATACAATGAAAAATATACTATCTTGATTTTTTTTAAACGTTTTTGTACAGTCCAACTCTGAAAGCAAATTCACTTCTACATTTCAAACAACGAAACACAACTAACTGAAATATGCCGATGTCCTCCGCTAGAACTGCTAATTGATATCGTGATTTTGGCCCATGTATAGAACAGGGCCGGAACAGTAGTATAAGCATATTCCTAGGCCTAAGCCTATTTGCAAAGTATTTGGTGTGTATGTCCGTAAAACGATGCTGCTTGTGGGAACATCAACGCTCTGAAATAGACGCTGCCGGTTGCAACAGTTTACTAAAACAAGAGAAAAAGTATTATGCTGGTACATAATATCGCAAGAGGATGGATGTACGCTAATATTTAACTACGAAATTACTTCGGTTAAACTCCAAACTGCAAAATCTAATACAAAACACAACTCCAGTAAACAACTCCAACAATACTCCAACCGCTTCGGTGACTTCCATTTCCTTAACTCCTAAACTCCTTAACTCCGGTACAGCTCCAGTATAACTCCACCCCGGTTAGATCTACTCCAATACACAGTTCCCCGCTTGGTATGTTGCTGCTGTGCAACCCCCTGGGCACTAAACGTGTAACACAACCCGTAACCAGAATCTATTCCGCCGAAATATAAACTCATTAAATAATTTAAATAATCATAAACTCCGTCACCCTGATATAAAATCCATGTAACCGATAAATATTAAAGAAAACAGCCCTGTCGGATATTCCACGGCGCCCCTACGCCGAGGAATATCCGCCGGCGCGCTAAAACCCGGCCCTCGAGCCCCAGAGAGCCCTCGGGTCGACCCAAACCCCCTTTTAACAACTACAACAACAACAATAACCTAAAACAATATAAACTCCCATCCGCGGGTTACTGTGTTTGCAAACGTGTTTATAGTGCCGTCGCACTCTTCAGCAATTATAGCGCTCTACGCGCGGCGCAGTATTCACTGTTCACACCCGTCAAACTAGTTTAATATATGTCAGTTACACGTGTAATTCGTAAACGATCGTACAGCGGGGCGAAATACAATACTTTTGTTTTCGTTTCAAGGGTCAGTGACCCACATATTCAGTTGCTTCAGAACCTTTCAAATTTCAAATTATTTTGAAGCCTGATCAGTTGCTCAACGGTTTTAGCGCAGCCAGCACCACTTTCTACTCTGTTTTCGAAGCAATTTGGAACCGCGACTTTGGCCGCCAATAACTTTATAGTGGTTAGACCGAAGACTATGAAAATTTCTATCTAGGCACTAGAAAGAAAGCCAAACCCGTCGATACAAAATTCATCTTAGCCAAGAAGGCTCAACGTGAGAAAACCATAGGCTATTTCTTGGCCCCTAAAAACTCCGTATACAAAACGTTGTGTGTGTCTAATAGCATTTTATGAGTGTCTCACTAATGTTACAAATGTGTCTCGAAGTCTAGAAAAAAAGACTGTTCATTGCCGTTTTGGCGCATACGTGCTGCAATGTTATTGTTCTTTATTGTCGCAGTCGCTTAGCCTGTCAAAGGGCTAGGCCTGCGCGGCAGGCTCAGCGGCTGCTTACGGTTTTAACGCAATTGCATTCAGATTCCGTACTTAGCGTAATCGAATAGCACTTTTAATTCGCGCTCTCGCGGTTTCTTATTATTATTGCGTTAAACGATTGCGGCTAGCGATCGAAATAATTTCATCGGCTTCGGCCTATTATTATTTTCGTCGGTCCACGGACCTGATCTAATTTCGCGTCCTACGGGACTTAGTTGCGTGTAAATCCGCATCATTGATAACATTACTATTATTATAACTCGTATGACATTATGTATGTTGTTAATAAACCGCCAGATTACTGGTGTTTGTGAGCCTGATTGGAAGGCTAATTATTTTTGATTGGCGGACTCGAACTATTAATACCCACAGCCGGCTCCCCTGCAATTAATAGGCTCACACAGGCGGAGTCCATGTGTTTCTGAGGTAACCCAACCCAGGAACCCATCATCCTATAAGGCCTAAATGAAAGTAGTAAAAATAGATATCTAATTTCTAGCTGTTCACGATCAGTACTGAATATGCGATAGCTACAGCCATCCCCACTTTTGTGAGGCCAGGACTGGTCAAAAACGGGAATTTTCGACCGATCCGAAGGCGGGTATTGTCTTGTTTCCGATCGATCCTGGAACAGTTTTAACACAATTTTACACACTTCTACGGCTCGAATGCGTTTATAAGACACTATTTATTCGTTTTACTACTAATTAACAAATGTGCAACGCAAAATGATAAACACAAGCCCGTTATAGTCCCGTTTACAACAAATTACAGATTTTCCCGGTCTTTGGTGCTTATAACTTTTGAACGAAAGCCATGTGGCCGAAAAGTAATTTCACAGCAAAAAGTTCCGAGATAATGCAACGAATACATAATATATGAGCGAATTCGGTCACACACAGCCTACGGGACCGCCAATCGAAATACGTCCGGGCGTCAATTACAACAATAATGTAGACAATACGAAGATAACAAATACTTATTCTCCAGGCCTAAAAATTACTAATAAGACCAATTAAAATATGCCGATTCCGAATTAATACTTTTAATACTCCGTCAAGGCGAGAAATTAACGTTTTCATCCGTCCGATCATAATACTATCCGGGATGTATAAATTGCAATCAACTACGCACTGAACAGCAGTTAAGTTACCCAAGAATTGTAAGAATGTTCTAGAATCACCATAATAATGACACAAACAGAAATATGGCAAATAGACACAAATGGGGCAGAATTGGCAAAAATGGAGGTGCGAAATTGAATGAGCACCCGAAAATTAGTAGGAAACGGGAAAGGGATGCCTTAAAACATAATAAGCACATATAAGATCACCAGAAATGTGACATGTAGGAATTGGCACAAAATGGTCAAATTTAAAGGAGCACATTAAATTTTGTAGGAAAATAGGATTGTAGTACCTGAAAACACAATATGAAATAAGGGTAATAGTGCACTCAAACGACATGTGACTTTGGACGAAAACACAATAAGTTTTATACCATTTGGCAGGAATATTAAAGCGCTTTGACAAATGAGCAAGTGATATGGCAAGACTAAAATGATACCGGTTATGTATACATCACGACACTCGGACCAAGACTGAGACGGGGGGTTTGCACACCCAGGTTAATGACATAGCTAGAGGTCAGGGGAATGCCGATGATGGACACCAGTGTGGCAACAGAGTGCTCACTGGGGCCCCACTCGACAGTTTTCAACAACAACATTTATAGTTTACAAATGCATGAAACTGGCACAATTTCGCCATATTGAACCTTGCTGGAGACTTAGGTTTCCCAGGGTGCATGGAATCAGAGTAATTTGGAGGAAAATACCAAAACCATCAATTTTATCCAATTTTATATAAATTTATATGGCTGTTCACGTACAGCGGTTGTCCCAACAGCACGGGCTGCACTCTTTTTTACTGGCGGTTGTCCCATATCTAGAATATAACTCCCGGAATTCATCGGTTTGCTGTTTTCAGTGGCTTTCTAGGTGAAACTTCTATATTGGAACTATGCGATGCAAACATGTTACAAGTCATTATTTTCGATAAAAGTTGTTTTTCACTACGCACGTATCCGGCTTCGAAAAAATCCGCATTATTTACGTTTTCGTTTCCGGTATTTTTAATTCGTATGCACCCTTTTGCGGTACTGACGGATGAAACCGAGTTTTTTGCAGCTCAGCTAATCACGAACACCAATTTAAAGATTTATCCTCTCTGTCAGTCTAGGTAGGAACCGGACTTCAGACCTTTTCATTAAGCAGCTGGAAAAGCGGGTGACGGGTGGTTTCCAACTAGCGACCTTCTGCGTGTCAGGCGGACGCTGTTACCACTGCATCACGCAGCCCGCTTGCCCAACTCCTTTTACATCGACTACATGTCGACCGTATGCTGCCGGTTAGCATACAACACAATGTGTATTGCATACATTGCATATGCACTACGACAGGCATGTCTCACATGCTTGCACTCTCTTATATAATGACTACATACTGTTCTATGAGAACATTTAATTTCAGAAATATTTCACGACGAATATCCTAGAAATGCTTAAGTGCATAAGATATAAAGCTTAACATGCATATGTTCTTTTATTTCTACGAAATTTAATGCCGATGGGCGGTTATTTTTTTACAAGCATTGTTATAGTGATATTGTCGCGAGCGATGTTAGTTTAGCGATGCCGGTGCATTTTGGGTCCATTTACAATGACTTCGGATGCAACTGCCGTAGTGTTTACTACCGGTGATGCAATTTCTGCGTTACCAAATGGCTCTATTGCTAATGCTGCTGTTGCGAATGGCAATCAGACGGCTGCTGTTGGGAATACCGCAGGGCTAGTGATTGGTAATCAAGCGCTTGCTTCACCCGACTTTCGTGAGCTGATCACAGAACTACGTATGTTAAACACGTTTCATACTAAACATTACGACGTACGCAGTACGTATAGAGTAAATTTTTTAACCTTCGAATATTTATTAAACACAGGTACCGCTGCTTTGTTAACCATACATGTATTGAGCAAAGCTCGGACATACTTAGTTTTTAACCAGTCTAGATAATCACTTCCAGCTTATAAAGTTGGGACTCATATTTTATGTCCCACTGAAATTTTTGTTTTTAACCGAGATCATTCCATGACCTACAAAGCTTTACTGTCACAGCTCACACGCCTAACATAATAATTATCGGGTAGCTCTGTAATTTCAGCGTTCTATTTAAATTGCAACGTATATTTTCCAACTTCACTGCTATAGTTAGCATAATACGCAAATTAGTGAGTAGCAATGTAAAAAGTCCAAAATTCGGCGTAGCTAATTATTCAAATTATCCTATTCTATAGCTAATAAACGCATAAACTGCTTAGAATTTTAAATTCCCAGTGCGAGATTAACAGTAGCATAATAAGGTATCAGGCAAAAAGTTAGCAAATCGCTTCAGCGGCTACTGAATTTCTCGTGGCGACCCCCGAGTACCTAATACAAAACGCTTCGCTCAATCATCATAGGATGTACGCAACACGTTAAACTCACTATGTACAGTTTCAGTTATTTCATAAAATAAAATCAGTTTGCAAATAATTTAGGTGAGCAAAATTTTGACACTATTCGGTTTGCCACATATCGTGCTGCATGCAAGTTACGATTTATACAGAAGAAAGTTAACCGTAAGTTCATATAGATTTTGTGTGCGATACACATAATATACTAATGCAAACTGCATAAGCAGGCATGAGTGAGATTAGTAACGCGAAAGTACTAATTTCAAAATGATTGACCGTATTGTTCGTGGTAAACAAAGATTAATAGCTTTAACGTTTGTTAGTATTTGATACCACACCGCAATAGCAGACTTTTTAAAGTTAACATCAGAAAACTCCATTGATACCAATCCTACACCGTGTATTTTTGACATCCGATGGCTGTCGTTCGTACATATATAACTGGAATTTTTTACGAAGACTACAGGCCATTTAATGAACATAGTACTTTAGACGAAAATCTTTATATGTCAAGTCCCTTAAAGTAAAGTAGATGCAATGATACCGCTGTAAATTGAAAATATTTAGTTGAAGGCCGGTTAGCAGTATTCAACCGGAATTCCTGTTCCGGCCAGAATTCCTGCAAAAAATCAATTTCTGTTCTTGTTCCTGTTCCTGCATTCAAAGATGCAGGAACCAGAGTTTTTACGGTTTTGTAGCAAATTATTCCTTATCATTTATTAAATACTGGAAACTTCGTCTTTGAAAATTGTTATTTCAGCATGAGTGCTTTTGCCATTTCTTTGTTTTGTTAATAAACTGTTTCTGTTGTGTATTCGCAAAACTTGATGATAAAATAGGTAAAATTTCGCTTAAGCCATTTCTTATCAGAGATTTCTAACAAGTCCGACAGCATTTCGATGATGAAAAATATTTCAAATTCCGGTTCCTGTTCCGGCAACGTTTAATTTCTGTGTGGACCTGCTAACTAGCTATTTCAGTACATGTCGTGGATATTTGGAACGTAATCGAATCGTTTCGTGAGAATGGACTCAACGCTTTAGAACCAGAGGCGGATCTAAAATTGTCTCGCGTTGAGTTGCTATTGTCAACGGTTTATCACAATCTGAACAAGAGATTGCCTCCAGCGCAACAGATTGACACCGATAGAACGATTAGCATTTTGTTAAGCTTCTTACTTGCGGCATACGATCGGTAAATAAAAACTATAGAGTGTTTGGTGTAGTTTTAAATTTTGTGTTGTTTAACTTGCAGCTGCAAGAATTTGCGAAAATGCCTTTTTCATTCTGCGCTTCACACGGCTGCAATAATTATAAAACATCCTCACATTATTCAGAGTTTAAAACGATTGAGTCCATTATTAATAGGAAGAAACTGTAGTCATTTAATAATGTACGTACATTATTGTTTTCTGTTGCAGGTACAACACTGGTAAATTAAAAGTTTTTTCTATCAAAATTTCACTTGCGACATTATGCGCTGGAAAGTTAGTAGACAAACTTCGATGTAAGTTCCACGGTGTGATTAGTTGACACTTTTAATCTGAATCTGATTGAGCGAAGCGTTTTATGTTTTGTACTCTGGGCTGGGAAGGAGGATGTCTGTCCGTCCGAAAAGAATCTCAGGAACCGCTGAACCGATTTAGATACTTTTTTGATTGAACGGTAATTATCCTAGGGTGTTAACCTAGCATTGGGGTTTTGACATTTTAAGACGTTTTTAGCTACAGGCTAATGTGCATAATTAGTTAAGCCTAAATTAGGACATTCTACATTATTTCAGGAATTATTACAGTTACAAGCGATCTAATTTGACCACGAAAGAATTTTGGATGCGAGCAATCTGAATAAATTGTTTGCAAAACCGATAGTTAAGTAGTTAGCTAATAGATAATTTGCATATTAGTATGATTCATAGGCCTAAATTGGGGCTTTTTACATTATTTCACTTATTATTAGGGTTAGAAGCAATCTAATATCAGTACTACAGGGTTTTTGTGTGCGAGGAATCTGAATGAATTGTTTCCAAGCCTGCAAATCCGATACTTCGATAGTTATATAATAGCTAATTTGCATTTTAGCTTAATTGAGAAGACAAAATAATGACTTTTTAAATTATTTCACTAATTATTAGGGTTACTTAGGGTTTTGGGGAGCGAGGAATCTGAATAAATTATTTACAAACCTCTAAAACCGATAAATTAGTAGTTAGCTAAAAACTAATTTGCATATTAGGTTAATTGCTTAAGTGTGTTCGAGCTTCGCTCAATACATGCAGCCCCGCTACGACTGGTAACTGTTTTGATTGCTACAGATTTTCCTGTCTCTATTTTGTTAAAACGCTATTGTTGGAATTGCTATTAATCAATTAAATACGGTCGTAGCAGAAATACATTTCTTGAGCGATGCTCAGATATACTTACTTTTTAATCAGTTCAGTTAAGTATTCTAAACTTATAAAGCACCAACGGATTGTTTGGCCCACTAAATAATTTATTCAGATTTCTCGTACCGAAAAATCTTTTAGTACTGAATTTGTTTGCTTGTAATACAATTTATTCAGATTTGTCTAACCCAAAAACCATAGTGAACAGTAAAAAGTCGTAATTCTCGCTTAATCAATTATGCAAATTAACTGTAGCTAATAAACGGCTTAAAATTTTAATACCCAATGTAAGGTTAACATCCCAGGATAATTAGCTTTCAAACAAAAAAGTTTATCAAAATCGGTTTAGCGGTTCCTGAGATTCTTTTCAGACGAATGGACGGACGTCCACCTTTCGACCCCTGAGTACAAAACATAAAACGGTTCGCGAAACTCCGCTGTCTGGGCCTGTGAAGGAATGGTAGAAGGTGGTTGGCTATGAAAAGCGAACAATAATGTTAATAAGCGCGTGCCCCAGCTGCCACGATAAGCTCTAAAATATAAACGAAGTTTTGCATGTTGTGGCTTGATACAAAAATGGAGAAAGAATTGTGATATGCAAGATTCGTTGAAGTACTTATTTTACCGCTAAGTGTTTTGCTGCAGATGATCAATTATTGTCTTAATGACTTAATCCACGCATGAAATCTTGAGTACGTCGAAAACCGGAAGGAAATTATTTCAAGCTTTTAGAGAACAGATTGTTTTTTTGATTCTACGTTCGCTTTTTCTAACATACGAACTGTAACGAAGTTAGTCAATTGGAAGTTTAGTGCAGCATAATTTTCTCAAAGAGTCATGCACTTCCGAGCGTAAATTCTTGTTCTGTTTTGCAATCGGTTGAAAACATCAAGTGAAACTCTTAAGTTGGTTTGTCTTTCAGCTATATGAATCAATAGGTTTATTGCTAGTTGCTACTGTTAAATTTACATTCAAGTCGGTACAAGTATTTCTTTCAGACATCTTTTCTCAAATTTCGGACACCACCGGTGTTCTGGACATGTTAAAATTTTCAAACTACCTCCAAGAAGTTCTTTGTTTGCCAACTACTGTCTTCGAAGGACCGACTTTTGGTTACTCACAAGATGTGGTTCGACAATGTTTTGACGGGGTGAGTTTCGAATTTTTTTACCATATATTATGTCGTGCTCCACAAGCTATTTGCCCCAGTTGGCAACTAGGACGTCTCAAACGACGATTGCTGTTCGGGCAGCCCAAAAAACTACTAGAAGGAAGACTAATTTTGATTGGTTGCTTAAGTTGGACTATTTTCGAGAAAACTGACTTGCACAGTAAAAATAATGAAACCAAATAATTATTGTGCAAGTCAATTTTCTCGACACAGTCCAGCCTGAACAATCAATCACAAACAGTTTGCATTCCAGCAGCTGTTAGGTCTGCACAATCCTTCAATAAAAAGCTGTTTGTATTCCAGTAGTTATGTGGGTTGTCCCGAACAGCAATTGTATGGGACATCCCAGTTACAAATGGAACAAACAGCTATTTGGGGCATGACATATATTAGCAAATATTGCGTGCTAATAAGTTCGACAGAATTGGTATAATTATGGGGAAAATGGAAACTAACGGCACCTTTTTGTTTTTTGTTTATTTGCTTGATGGTTTTTTGTTTGTTTGGTTGTTTGTTAGTAGTTCTATTCAAAACAGGTTCCAGTTTGAAAATGCAGAAATTGTAAGTCAGTAATTGAAGAGGATTTATTCGGTACGAGAATCAGAATACAGAACTGCAAATTTGATACGTGTGTTACTACTATTTAACGTAATTTATTTTCAGTTTCAGTAATTTTTCTCTCGTGTTTCGCATTGCTAACTTCTTCATTTTAGACGACCAAAATTACAGTCAACATATTCTTAGACACGTTAATGGCTGATCCCTGTCCGCCATGCCTTATGTGGTTACCATTGTTGCATCGTATGGCGAGTGTTGAACATGGTACTTGTCTGATTTTCATTACCTTTTAACTCTTATGCAATTATGCTGTATTTTCTAACACCAAAAGCTTTGGCTAGCGCGGTTAAAAAGTTATATAAGTTCTATACTTGTTTCAGCCTAAATTTTATTTTTTGTGTTATATACAATGTATAATAACTTTTTGTTTACATTTGTATTTATTTTTATTTCATTTAATTTTATGATTTTTAGAAAAATAACATTTTTTATTTTAACATACAATTTTCATATAACAGAAAATACGCTTAAATTGTGCGAGTTTTGAATCTAAAACTTCACGCAGCGATTACTTGCATGTTCGCTCTTTCAAAAATATTAGCAACTTGCATGTACAAATTGTAGCTTCAAGTTCTCGCCGGAAAAACTTGCACGTGCGAGTGTGGCTTAAGTCATATACGAAGTGTTGTAGTTTTTCATCCTGTCGTTTGCGACGCTTGCAATCGCGATTCGTTCACTGGATTTCGATATAAATGCCAACGTTGTCATAATTATCAGTTGTGCCAAGACTGTTTTTGGCGGGGCGCAATTTCTGGTTCTCATACGAATGCTCATGAAATGAAAGAGTACTCCAGTTATGTAAGTAGAAAATCGGAACGTTTTAGACCGATTTCAGTCACTGCTGATTAACTCATACTAACATGTTAACCTAAACACATTGGGGATTTCAAAACTTAAAATTGCTTGTTAATTATAGGGTATTGCGGCGATGGGACTGTCATTAGCGACGTATTAAAAAGCATTGTGTGTTTTTGGTGTTTACAGACATATTCTATTATGATGTACCTTAATGTGCGCGATACATGTCGAATTAAATTATGAACATTTCAGAAATGTCCGTCTAAGCAACATGGGACAGTCGGTTTAGCACACAGTTCAATCGGGCGATCACTTCGCGCTAGTCTACCTTCCGCACCAGTGTCAACCTGGCTTGGGGCAGATTGTCAAATGGTTATGTCGGCAAGTGACCCGTCCGTATTGTCACAGTCTGCTCCTGGCCGTTCTCAGATTTCGAACTTAGTTACAACTCGAGCGAATTGTATTCCTAATGCAACTTTAACTAATCCGTTGCCACCCTTGCAAATTAATTGTATAGGGTGAGTAAATAGTGCAGGTTTAGAGGGTGCGTGGTGCTATAATATTCGTACTGCGTTATGCGGAACCGTAAGTTTTTTATTCGCCTTAGATTTCACCGCTATTGCAAGTTATTTGTGATTGAAGAGAAATGAACTTAACTCATTCGCACATGAATATTTTCTATTTCATGGTATCTAGTTCAAGCTAGGATTCGAACCCCCGTCTCTCCAATGGAAGGCGTTTATAATGACCACTCAATTTTAAGAACTTAACGGTCGAGCTCGAGCGGGCTCCCACGCGTCATATTTATTGTACACTAAGCATTGCGTTCTATTTCGCGTACATCATTTGTAGTTTAGTTGCGCATCGCATGGTATGCTCTATGTGAGAAGTGGTTAACAAGCTGTTTTAAGAATGACACTTTTTGAAATTGTTTTAAGCCCTGCACCTCAGCCCCCAACTTATGACCAGCCACCAACTGAAAATTATTCGCCACAGCTAATCGTACCATCGCAAATGATCCGTGGTACCAGGTGAGTTCACTCACATCAACATAACACATTTATTCAAGCAAAAATACAGTAATACTTAAATACATTTTTCCACAAGCGCTTATCGTCAGTTCGTCATTGATCTTGCATTGTTTTTGTATCATTCAGATTCACGTTTTAAAATTACACTGCTAATATAGATACCTAAACAGGTAATAATGCAGCCGAAAAATTTATCGTCACAAAACTCTATTTGGACATTCTGACGTTATTTTCAGCCCGCCAATGGGGCCATTCAATATTGAAGCAGCTACAACAGCAATTCTACCTCAACAGCTTCCACAAGCTGATTTAGTTGCGCAACATTCTGTACAAGGGTGAGTGTCAAACGCAAGAGATAACGGTTTTGCTGATCAGAAACACTGATATACGCCAAGAAGTGAAATTGATAGCATTCCAACTGAGTAGAATTGCATCTGGGTCCGTGTATTCCGTTATTCCGGATATTTTCGCAGAAAAATTTCGGGTCGTGGTCCGGATGTTTGCTTCAAGAAATTCCGGGTCCAGATCCAGGTTTTCACAACAAATCATTCCAGGTCCGGGTATTACAAAAATACAAGAACAAAATACCCGAAATAAAATTAGCTTAGTGATTAATAACTGTATCGTACCGAAATTAAATAGGTTAAAAAATTTATCACATAGTTGCACAACCAACGCTATGTGTCAAATACATTAGAAATAAAAACACTCCAACATGTCTCTTAAGACAACTATCGTATGTCGTATGTAACAGCAAACTGCAGAAGGAAAAAGTTAGTCAACCTTTGAGTAATAACCTACGTAGATATACTTGGGTTACGATTACAAATGTTTAATTAGGAATGGTTGAAATGGTCGGGATGCAGAGACATGACATGTCTCGTTTTAAGTTATTAATTCGACATTTTACTTAGGTAATGATTTACTTGAAATAAGTTTTTGTGAATGACATTAGTCGCCTCGCATTGCATACTGTCCAATAATATTTTACACATTGAGCTGCTAGAATATAAATGGGGACAGAAATTCTTTCCTATCTTTAAAAAATTAGGATCACGTTCAGTTTTTAAGTTAAAAAATTCCGGGCCCGGGTTTGCACGAAAAATAAATCCGGGTCCGGATTTACATTGTTAAAAATTCCGGGTCCGGTTTGCATTCTTGAAAATTCCCGGCCCCGGTATTTATTTTTAAACGTTGCAACTCTGTAACTAACTGTTATGTGCAAAAGGTATTGGCAATTTATCGGCAATTTTGGCATTTCCGATGCTCTCGAAAAGTGCCGATTATTACCGATGCCGATTAATCGGTTCATCCCTCTAGAACTAATTAGTTGTACCGCATCGCTATCGAAATCTGATAATTTAACAGAATGTGTTCAAAAAGCTACTCAGTGTTTCAGTTAAGCAATAAAATGCTTCATGTTGACTTCCATGATGATAAGTTGTGTTGAATCATGACCGATGGTGGTAAATCCGATATTAGCTTGCTGCGTGTAATGCTGTATAGTGAGTTTTAAAGCTGTCTTGGGATAATTTTGAGAACTTCACTGTTGCGCCTATTTAAAAATCATTCCATTGTTTAGTGAAAATGTGCGCGAAGACAGAAACTGTTTTGGTAAAATAGCACTAGTGCATTTGGTTGTGAAACTGAAAGGAAAGTTAGAATTTTCAGGTTAAAGTTTCTATTCGCAAACCGCTGCAGTTTTAAGTTTCACAACAGTTTTTAAGTGTAACACCTGAAGTAAGGGAACCATGCACAAAACGAACTCATGTTTAGATTGCTAATTTATTACTGTATTCAATTTTAGCATCGCTGTTTCCGCACCTGCAGTCAGTCAAGTCCAACAACCTCAAATAGTACCTATTGTTTCTGGAAGCGCGTTTTACCAGCCAAAGTATGTTTGGTCAAAAATATTTTAGGGAGGGTACAATTCTTATCGCACATAACTGTGGCGGCTGAATAGTTTATAGAAAAGATTCATTATATCACATTGGCCATTTTATCATTTTAAAATATTCATTTTTCAATAAGTTTGGTAAAGTTTCCATAAGGTAATTTCGTTGAGTTGTTTCGTAGAATAGTATTTGTGCTGATAACAGCACAATAAAACAAGTGAATAAGGATTACCTAGCATTTTAGGACAATTCCACCTCCAGCTGTTTCATTCAATTGTCCAGTGGTCGCTGGACCAGATATTATACCAGCTGGTCAGGAGCCCATTTATGCCAGGTACGTGTAAATTTCGAATGCAGACACTATGTAGTGTGATTGAATTTATTGGCGATTCTAGTTGAAAAACGCTGTCCAGAAACGATTGATGGTCCGAAGAGCCGCAGGAAGGTCGTAAAACAGTGAGAAGAATTATTCAAAATCGTAAATTTGTAATACAAACTTCGTCTTAGTAGTGGCACCGAATCCACGATTTGAACGAATCCGAACCCATTGCTAGTTTGCCGAATCCGAACCTCGCATTTTGTAACTTTCCGATATATCAATAATTTGTTTCAGAATACCAACTTAATAAAATTTCAACTACTGCTTTGCGACCTGCAAAACTAATAACATTTCTTATTTCCGGCAAATCTACTTTTTGCAAACGCAATTATGTAGCGCCCCTGACCTCAGTTCTGAGATTTATGACCGGAAACAAAAAATATTGATTTATATAACAAGTTATTTTAAGTTTTTATTGTTTAAAATGAAAAACATATCGTCGAACATTGTTGGATTCGGGTTTTTCACCACGGGATCCCAACCGCAAATTTTTGCCGAATCTGAACATTTGTTGCCATCCTGGTGCTGAGTAATATAGATCTCGTAGCCACAGCATCGATTTAACCTCTAACATAGCTAGTTACGGCTGCGGCAGAATTGTCATGGTGGCTGGCCGCCGTAGCAATGCCGTCGGGTTGGTTCATCTGGTGTCAAATCAAAACGTTTCGCATGACAGCACGTACATAGTAAATCGCGTCAAATTAAAACACTGGATAATGCTTGCGCCAATAAAAATACTCCACAAAACAATTGACCAATCATTGCGCGATATAGTAATTATTTTGTTGTTCGCAAAAATTAACCAGTCACGTTATATCGTAGGCATTTAGTTGACTATTTTTAATCAATCAGGAGCCGTTGACTGCAGAGCCATTTCGTGTCGTGGCTACGACATGTATGCTATAGTTGAATTTATTTCAGCCCAACAACAGTTATCAATCGCACCGAGCGGCTGTTGAGCACGGTTGAACCATCGCCAAATTTTTACACGTCAGCCGCATCACTGGCACATGGTTCTCCTGGTCAAGCGTTTCACGCACAACCAGTGTTCCCCTTTGACTCAATTGACCATCCACCATCGAATATAATTCAGTCAGTAAACGTCGGTTGTGCCGGTAACGGTTTAACGTCACAAGCTTTGCTTCCAGAAACCATTCAAATACCACAGGCAGGTTTGCCTGCTTCAAATACAATATCATTGAGTGCTCCCGCGGCAGCCATTGCTCCTGCGTTGTCTGCGAGACAGATTGACCTTGCTGTAGCTCCGATTGCTACTTTACCACCACAAGCTCTGCCACCACCGCCGCTTCCTCTTCCCCCTATAATACCGTTTTCAAATCCGAACCCTGTTGATCCTGTGTTTCCGACATTTCAACCATTTTCATCGCTAAATATACGACCGTTTTCAGATATGCCGCCTGTATATCAACCAGCATCAATGCCCTTGCATAATGCGGCCGGGGGTCAAGGACTCTCAGCTGCCACGTCGATGCATCAAGCCCACCCATCTCGTCGAGTGCCAACGTTTCGTGATTATTATCGTTCCTCCCGATTCCAGACGCCCCCGCTTTCAACGTACCAGTCTTCCGTGAGGTAAGATTTAGCGAATTCTTTAATAGGGCTGATTTGCCATTCTGGTGCAAGAAGGTCGCCTTAGCGCTAAACACATCTTCGCCCCCCCCCAGCTAAAAATCTGTATGTCAGCAGAAAACTGTTTATGCAAGGAAACCTTTGTATTACCTCATTTATAATTATCTACCGTTTTGTCAATTGGTGGTGGCGGGCTTGCAGTTCGTGTAGATATTGTTAATTAAATTGTAATGTTATACACCGATCCAGCCAGTGGCTGCTATACTGGTGTTACGACACTTCATGAGTGAAAAGCCAAATGCAATTTCAAAACAAAACAATATTTTAAATTTGAAATTTAGGTTCCTCACCAATTTTTCACAAAGTGTTTTGTGGCTGAGATTAATACATACAAATTCACACCATTTGGTTTAACTTTTTTGAACATGTGCACGTCAGGTGCAAAAAGAAAATGTATATACACTACCAAATGTTTTGTACTTGCACATCGCAAGATTGCATTTATTTCTATTGTTTGTTTAATTGTATGCATAATGTACGCAACATTGCTTGGCATTCGCTGCGTTTGGGCGGTATATAAGTTCGGCTTAATATGCTTTGGTGGTTACTTATGTCGAGTGGGAGGTTTACCCACGCCCACCTCAGTAGCGAACCCCCAGTATCGTTTTTATGCGCTGTTTCAGGCTACAGTATCCACCCGAACTAGCATCAGTACTCGGTGGAACAGAGTATGACTTGATTACAGATGATGAACACAAATTAATCGCTCGGTATTGTTCAAAACTTGCCGAGTATCGGGCGTCTACGTACTCAAGCCAGCAGCAACAACTAATCACGCAACAACAACATTTGCAACAGCAGCAACAACGACAGCAACAAGGTGCCCACCATGTCGTAGCCGGCAACGCGTTGCTGCAGCCTGGACATCCTGTAACCGACTTGGTAGGAGAAGCAGTTTTGTGTTGTAGATGTACGCACTACGTATATTGAGCAGAGTGCAACCCGAGGTCTGCGTTTACTTCGGGCTCCGATACAAAGCTGACGTCCTGCTCCGGCAGAAATTATAACTCCTGCCCCGGTAGAATTGGTGCAATAGACTGTAAAAATTTCTTTAGTGAAGCTGTTCGCATTGTGTAGAAGTGGTCCCGCTTAGCTAGTTCGTGTGTAACTACAGGGCCGTTTTTTGAAAACTTTAGTTGCCAGGTTTTAATGGAGGCTTTATTGAACGTATTGTTTGGTTTTCGTAGCCAACCACCTTTTAGCATTCTTCCACAGACCCAAACCATTTTTTAAGCTATTTATGTTTTGTGTGCGGGGGTCGGTAGGTAGATGTTCGTCCGTCCGAACAGAATATCAGGAACCGTTGGACGGATATTGATAAACTTTTTTGTTTGAAAGCGTATTATCCTGGGGTGTTAACCTCGCATTGGGGTTTTAATTTTTTAAGCCTTTTATTAGTTACAGGCTATTTTACATACTTGGTTAAGCCTAAATCAGGACTTTTTAAATTATATCACTAATTATTAGGGATACAAGCAATCGAATTCAATACTAAAGGGTTTTTGGGTGCGAGAAATCTGAATAAATTGTTTATAAATCTCCAGAACCGATAATTAATTATTTAGCTAATAGCTAATTTGCATATTAGCTTAAGCCTAAATTCGGACATTTAAATTATTTCACTGATTATAAGGGTTGCTGGCATATCTGCAAAAAGCAGAAATTAATATTGTTGAATCAAGTAATGCCTGATGAATAATTTTTGCTGGAGACTGATTTCGATTATTTCCCGGAGCTGGAGCCAGATATCCGGTCACACCCTATTTGAAAAGTACGTAGCGCCTATCACCGGTTGGTGATAATTCCTATATATTATGAACCAGTCCATAGATAACTTCAAAGTTAGGCATATTTATTCTCATTTGGTTGGTGCTGCTGATAAGCCGAGTTTGACATTTGTAGCGGTTCATGTTCGCTCTTTTTAAAACCTATCGCTTACTGGTGAGACGTGGTACCAGAATTCAGAATGCGGGATCTGGTTCTACTTTCAGGGTATTGACACAAGTCAGTCGTTTGGTGCTTTTCCGATATGCAACACAGGAATTGACGTGCTTGGTGGTGGACAGGCAATTTGCGGTCAACTGACACCCCGTGGTGCAACGATTGCAGAATTACAGCAAAAGCGGAAGTACGTTAAAATGGTACCATGCTTGCTTTCGGCGTCGGGCCTCACCGTGTGTCACACTGCATAGTGGCGGACGGTAACGTCTTATCGTATAAATGTTGTTTCATATGTTTACTTGCAATTTTTAAACAATGGAAAACTTATGCAAACGTATATTTTATAATTTCATTTTAAAAAACTTAATGAATTAATATTTCAGTGAGATGGTTCGCGAAATTCAGCGTCTTCAACATGTCCACAGTGATATGTTACGTGATGGCGAGACTACTCTTGCGATTCCAGAAAATTTAGGGGGCGGCCCACAGCACCTGGTTGAGATGCCGTCTTTTGTTTTACCGCACAGTGCGCCACCCGGGATGTCAGGTTCTGTGATTCCGTCACCGCCTTTAGTTGACAATCTTCTTGCACTCCAGCCTGGATTGATCACACCGAACAGTATAACAGCACCGGTTGGTTCGCTACCGGGCACTATACCCACCAGCTCTAGTGTTTTGCAAGAGCTGTCTGCATTACGTAATCGCAAAGACGCCCTGGAGTCCCGTATGATGGCTTTGCTTGATTCAAAGCGAGATTTGATTGGAGCGCTTGACGATATCATGCGGCAAGTAAGGGTGGCGCTATACTTTTTCATGATTTCATTACCATGTGACATTGACTTGCCGCTTTCTTCTTCGTCAGACGGCTGCCTTTTGTTTGTATGTTTATTTGCATGTGAAAAACTACCTAAACTATAACAGGATCTTATTTCGCTAGAGTTCGAGTCAGAACCGCACTAGTGTAAACCACAAAACATATTTCGTAGAAATGAAATACGATTCATAAGCTTACTTATTATATAATGCACGTGTGGAATAAATAAAGCTGGCAAGAATGTTTATAAATTTACAAAAATCTAAGTTTGTCTAATTTTGGAGTTATGCATTGATGTTCAAAATCTGTTTTGTGATACTAACCCAATTCTAAAAAACACTTTTGTTGCTAATGAATGGAAATATAGTTATTTGTGTACTTTGCTTTAGACCGGTGGTATTCCAACACCTATTGTGTACGATCATCACCCTCCGCCATTTTCTGACACCAGTGCCGCTGGTAATGGATTCCACAGGACACTGATTTCGCCACGGTCGGTTAGTGCGAACTTAGCCGGACTAGGATTGGAATATTCTGGACCCGGTGGCGCACTGTTTGTCTCGCCACCAATAGCATCACGTGGTTCATTGCATGTACCTGGTGCACCGCCATACGTTGGTTCTTTGCCACGAAACTATGGCGGCATTCCGTCTAGCCATACTGTTGGCCCGGCGGAGCTGCGATTTGGTACTACAAGCTTTGCTCGTCAGCCGCCTGGACCACCTCTTGATCCAGGAGATTTGAACATGATGCCGCAGCCGGGTGCAGCCTGTCAGCCATCGCTAATATCGTTGAATCGCGGTATGCCGCCAACGTCATCATTATCGATGCCTCAGATGGCACCTGCTGCGGCCAGCGCTCGAGCAACTACGATAGGTAATATCCCGCCTGATCAATTTCATCATGGACCACCGCCGTTGTTAGGATTTGGTGTACCAAGCGCAACTGGAACAGCACCAGTTAATACTTACAGTTGTCCACCGCTAGCCGAGCCACATGGAGTCTCCGAGTTGCCACATTCGGTAGTAAACGGACGTCCTGGAACGTTTTATCCGCTTCGGCCTGCCATAAAACCATATCTGGTCAGCAGCGCCGCCGCTGATCCGAAAGTGTTCACTGGTGGTGGTCTGACGGCTCAAATTGGTATTGCACCTACGCAGCAGCCTCAACAAATTGCTCCTGTTACGTTGCCCCATCATTACGCAGTGGCACCGTCATTCACTGGTGTTGTACCGACGGCTACTGGCGCGATAACTACAACAAGCGCACCTGCAACCTGTAGTGGTGATGTAACGATGCTACAAAGCAATTTGTTGACTGCTGCGAATAGTATTGCGAACACAATGTCAACTTTGGTCAAGGAATTGGAGTATCCGGGTAAGTTGCTTTATTATTATTTTAAAAGTTTCAAAAGAAACAAGTTACAAAAATCGACAGAGCCTTTTGAAGTTCGTACATTGTGTTTACAGGAAATCTCAGTCGCGACGATAGCTACGTATATCTGGCTTCTGTCCTAGGGCAACTGAGAGGGTGACTGTTTTCTCACGTTCAGAATTGAGGCAGTTTTATCCATTGTTGCCTTGTGATATAAATGTCACTGAATAATATTCACTTCTGTTATTATTTAACAGCATTTTTGGTTGATAAAAAGCTCCCAGGAGTACATGTGTCGTAGCCCAAGTCGTAATTTAGCCACCGAACTGGGCTAGTCCAAAACGGAATTATGACTAGGGCTAGCGCAAGGCGAAATCGTGTCAGATAAATCTGTGTGTTTTCTAATTGGTTACTTAATAGTCGTAGTCCTGCTTGATTCCGCTTGCTCAGTAAAACAAACTGGTGTAGCCAATGCCAATAGGTGGCGATTATTTAGCCAATAAGAATAAAGTATTCGCATCAACCAATCGTATTTGAGTATGGCATTAAGCTAGTAACCAATCACAAGGCGTACACTGGTGGCATAAAAACAATTACGCTGTAGGCTAGCCCAAGTCGTAATTATGCCCTGGCCTGGCCTGGCCCAATTCCGAATAGTCTTGGCCTCAGTCTCTGTCTTGGCAAGTCTCGGTATGTGGCAGGTTTCCGTTTGCGGTTTTTTGTGTCTCGTTGGTTTGGAACCGAGACCAGAAGTCGAGGATTCAGCAAAATATGTATCACTGTGTTTTTGAAGTAAGTCATGCTTGATGAATAAAATTTTGCTATGAATCTATGAACTTTTAGAGTTACCCAATCATTATGAACAGATATTTTGAAAAACACAAAAAACTATGAGACACACAAAAAACTACAAAAAAAACCCATTAGAAATAATTTTGGGAATTTCAATTTTTTCGGCGATGACCAAAAATTAACCGAGGACGAAACTTTTCATGGCCGGTCTCGGTAGTCAGGCCTCCGTCGCAGTCTCGGTTTTCAATATATGCATTGCCGAGAGATTATATGATGCCTTTGGTCAAACAAAGGAGGAGAATCAACCTCAGGGCAGACCATAACTAGTGGATTGGCTGTGTGGGTGGGGAACCAATAACCGTCCACAGTGAGAGAGTCCAATATATTTGGTATGACGCGGCATGAACTTGATGCAATTGATGGAAAATATTTACAGTAGAAAAATGTCGTAGTAAGATTTGTGATGTTGTTTTAGGGCAAGAAGCAATGGAAACGCAAACTACAATGCAACAGTAATCTGCTCACAATCAATAGTACGTAAGAACTATTAAGCCATACAGTGGTTGATTTGAAATTACTAAGTGGGGTATGCATTTAGGTATGAGGCCGCACAAAAGGTCCATTGTGCGACATGGGAGGGCATTTTTAGCGTCAAATTTGCGTGCAAAAAGTACTAAAATTTGTAATATTTACGAGCGCCGACATTGAGAGATTAGTTCGTAATGTAACATTTTTCGAACATATATGACCAAAATAGTTCAGCATATACGATAGGTGCGGTCATCTCAACAAAAATTAGCCTTTCACAAGCCTCAGCACTATGGTTTCAGTGAGCCGTACGCACAGTGTTACAGCTTTCAAATTCCAACCCAGCGTAATACATGCAGCAAAGTAAAAAATACTAATAATAGTGTCGGAACTTGTGACAGAATATTTTGGCCGCTGTAATGTTATGATGATTTTGCTGTCTTAATGGTATGCATAGATATGATCGTTATGTAATGAAGCATAAGAATTGTAAAAGTATTCGAAAACTTTATTTCACAGATTGTAGGTGTCCACTCGATTATGTAACGTCTCAGGTAAAGCATTATCTAAATCACAGAAGCTGTAAATGCCAGCAGATCAACCTTGTTTGTGTGATTCGCCGGTGGCGCTATTTGTCTATCCGGTAAATAATTTGTTTAGTCAAGCTTGTGAATGTTTTCTTGCGAGAAACGTTTAACGGTTTCATTTGTCATAATTACTGTTTGTTTAATATTTCCAAGTACAGTTTTGTATTATTCTAAAAACAATCGTAAACTGGGGCAAAGTTTATAAAAAAACTGGTTTAAAAAGGGTTAATTTTTGATTAAGAAGAACATTTATCATTTGTTTTTTTAAATTTGTAATTATTTGCACATTTTCGCAGTTTTTATAACGCTTGGCGTGTTGATATATACTATTTTAATGTTTTTGGACATGGTTTCACAACTTAATCAGGGGTAATTGTAGTTTTGTAGAGAATGCTTTTCAATGGTGAGTAATTACTATTTTTAAGCGCCGATGTCTCGTCTCACAATAATTATAGGCATCGGGATTCCTAAAATTATACTACAAGACGATGTATAAACATAATGTTCGTTTTTGGCCCATAAGTTTTCAAATTAGCGGTGAAATATTTTTCCTGGCTCTGGGAGTTTTTAGCATTTAATATGGGTTGAGCTATGAGCGAGCAGTTTGGTTTTTTGAAAACACCTTGTAGTAAAAAGTTGATTCATCGTTCGGTTAAATTAGAGCACTGAGCCCAGGATTGGACTCTGATGGCTTTTGTACGCTTATCTCACGTTTAAAACGAAGGCTTTGACTCAGGGCCAGGACTATGTTTAGCCAAAGGCGTAGATAAACGCTTTGGCTTAGGCAAGCGGTTTCAGAAAGGTAAGCCTAATCATGTTGAGGGCAGTGTACAAGAGGAGTCTGACATAGCTGAGCGTATAACATATTTTCTAGCAACTAAGCGTTATATATGATTCCAGTTGACTTCTAGAAAACTGAATCTGGAGCGTATACGCAGTAGCCCCCTTAACGCTTTTTGTGTGCATTTAGAAGCACGATTCAATACCTTCGTGTTGACTTTTTGAGCCCATTTGTTTTTTGTAGACTATGATGTGCCATTGTTGAAGGTATAGTGCTGGCATTCTCAGTCACTCAGTAACTAGCTTATAGTATGTAGTTTTAAAGTACTATATATGTTAATTTTTTACTTACTATCTGTGATTCTCTGTAATCTCTAGTCTTTTTTGTGGTGTTTTTGCCATTTTGTCAATGTTTTATTACATATTAATTGAATATATACCTACTTCATGTTGTATTTATGTATGTGTGTGACGAAAATTATTTCACTTACTAGGCATTCCATCGTTCTTTTTCTTTGTTATCTTTGTACTGATGTTACTGAGACGTGATATTGCGTACCGCTCCTATATTTGATGAAATAGCAAATTAGACAAATTGGGAGTGGGACAGACTGGAAATGAATATTCACAAAAAATATACGACTTTACATTCAGGGGTCAGAAAAGAGAAAAAAAGCCGAAAATTTGCAAGCGAAACGAATGAGTGGTCGGTCATACACATTTTTCTATAAAATCCCGTACAGAACTTGAATTTGAAATGCAATTTTTTGGTGGAGTGAGTGAATAAAAGATGTAACTAGACAACCCAGGACTAGAACACAGGAGCGCTGTTTAGGGCGATCTGACTATGACAGGTGTAAAATGTTAATTTGAATTGGTGTTCATTTTTTTCATAATCTGAACCGCTGAAACTAGTACTATACTTGGGACTTTGATTCAACTAAATCTAATATATCATGAACGAATGTATATTTAGTTTGTTAATTCAGGGGTTTATACCTTATACCGAGAAGGAGTACATGGGGCCGTACCCGTCAACGAAGATTTGTTTACAGTACAACTTTTATGTGATTCCAGTCGAAAAATGATGTTACCATTTTTTTGGTGGCCAATTTTCAATTTAAAGTTATTTACAGTGATATTCATAATTGTCACTTTTTCCAAGTTGGTGTTAGTTTTTGTGGCGAAATGCCGGTTTAATACTTTCACCTTCAATTGCGAAAGGTTATTTTGCGATAAGTACCAGACTCAGAGTGATATACATCATCTATTAGCTAAAATTGATCTTTGACAGTGGTTTACCAATTGGTTAAAATTTGTTACGTTGAAAAGATGGTTGTGTATACACGCGTATTTGTAACATTCCACGCCAAGTGAACTTGAACTGTCAAATAAAGCCAAACGTCATGTGTTTGTTCATTTATACCAAATTTGCAGGGAATGAGAAATTTTGCAACTTTTGTTTCTAAGTTGAGAATTATTTCTGTTTCATAGTGGTTAAATAGATTCGTTGAATGGGAGATTTGATTTTGTATCAAACTTTCTGATGTTATTAGCATAAAATATCTTTTTACATCGGCGATGGTGAATTCAATATGTGCTCGTGTAGTGAAAAGCTATTCGTATTCTATTCGGCGTTGACATTGTTTTCATAGTTTTAATCGAAGTATAAGGATAGTTTAATAGCGACGATACTAATAGCATCTGTGGTATTTTTACTGGTCAGCATTTTATGAATGCTTACGCTAAAATAAAATTTTTCGAAAACGTCGTTTATTAAAATAGTCGAATTTGTTTCCGATTTAATCAATAAATTGAATTTATTTTTGATGTACAAAATTTTCTGATCTTTGATAACAGCTGCTTGAATCTCCGCTGCAACCTTGGGCTCATCATGGATTCATGTGGTTTCTGTTCTGCCACCGTTTATGTCAATTTCATTATTTGCAGCATTTGTTTTAGTGTATATGTTTTATTCTTTAAAACTTTTAGATTAATAATAAAATTTAACATTTTTGTTGGTGCGCTCGAGCTGAGAGAGGCTGAGTAGTATGCGGTTGGCAGAAGGTATCCCAAGTTTTATACACTGATGCGCCGAACGTTAACCCCATTCACACGGGCGAGTTTTTGCAGCAAGAACTACTAAGCTGTAATTTTTAGTCGAAGACCCATTGCAGATCTTACAGCTGCAAGTTCTCGCATCAAAATCTTCCACGCACAGGTTCCGGCTACAAGTTTCGGCTATTGTAAACATCAGGGATGGAACGTTTTTCTGTGGGACTAGAATAGTGTACGTTTAAGCTTTGGAGTATTTTTTTTTGCTTGGCTTAGGCATAGGCTTACGAATGTGCTCATTTCTATGCTTAGGTTTACGTGTAGGAATATGCTGTATAATACTGTTACGCCCCTGTTCTTTAAGTACATTGACATAAGTTTCAGATGCAAAAGCTTGCAAATTGTAGCTGCGAGTTCTTGCTGCAAAATTTGCATGTGTGAATAGTACTTTAGTTTTTGGTTCAAAACTAGGCTAGTTTTTATCGTTGAGTAACACGACACCCGTATCGACTCAACTGCAAGTATATGTGAACATTATTTTCTGGTTAACGGAGGGCATTAGTGTTAACATTATCGCCACAAGGTACTTTTGAATGTATAATTTTTCAGGTATAGACTGCAGATGACTTTTCAGTGCCTCACCTCAGCGAGGTCGTGTTATGGTTGTTCGCAGTATTTTGCATACGTGTATACTGAATTCCATATTAACACTAATGGTATGGCATACGTGTTATGTACCTATTTTAAACTCATAAATCGGTGGTAGGTATATAGCCGAGGTTTACGACATCTCCGCGATGCTGTCCTCAAAATTGTGCCAAAAATTGAATCGAAACGCGCCAAACAGGTAAATTTTGCATAGCGTTGCAAATCTCAGTACCGAAATTGCCAGGGGTCGGAGGCAGACCTCCGGTTGTACCCTGATATTCGAAGATGACTACTAAAACATTGCGCTTGAATATTGTATTCTTGAATACTTTTAAATTAATTTTATCGCTCAACAGACACGCAATATTTACAGAATATCAAATCTTGACACTGTTCCAGCCAATCATAACGCAAATATTTGATGCGATGGCCTATGTTACTTTAAGGGTTGTCCGTTACGCTCCTAAAAGTAACATTGGCCGATGCGATTATGATCTGCATTATTAAAACTATACAATCACATATTTGTTCTCAGTACCAAAAGTCGATAATGATTCTTTCAACTATTATACAGCTTTACCTTGTTTGCTTCGCTCATCAGGTACCAGCACGCACTTTGTCCCTAGTTTTGCCCGTCTCATAGGAAGTCAATGTCGATGTCAATGCATGTTTATTCGACTGAAAATTGTTATTTTAACATTGTATACAGTCGCATAAGTATTAGTCGAACCTTATACAGCCATAAAAATGGGTTGGAGTATTCCAAAAGCCTGTTGCGTACTGGTTTTACGTTGTTTTAAACGCAGAATAGAGTCCACTTTGATACTCTTGTCCGATGAGTATCTACTATTGTTAGTAATAAAATTGTAAAACAGGGATCATAACGTTTAATGAAACGTGCGTGTTTCTGAAGCGATAATTTGCAGATGCCAGTTTTGTCAGGCATTTTCGAATAATACATATATAAGTTCTCATTAATTTCCGATCTGAGACGCTGTCTGTCTGGTCCATGTAAATTATGTGGGTCTGCCCATTTTGACACAGGGAGATCGGTAGGCTTGGACACTGGAAGACTTAGGCTTAGGATTATGCATATAATTTTGGGTCTACGTTTAGGTTGATAGTTACGTTCCGGCTTGGGTTTCGTGGGCCAGTCATTGTGATTAACCTTTGCAGTCAATCCCGTATTCGCGAGTTGCTTCATTACGCCAATCTGAACGATACTGAACTTGTATATCGACTTGAGTTTGATCGTATGCCTGTATGTTGTATTCCATCTGTGGTGGCGACTAAGTTTGTTGGCGATATAATTGTTGACGATGCCATATTGGCTGACATTGATGTACCTGAACGCTTGCTTACATGACTATATTTACCGGAACCGGAATATTGTGTCGGTTCAACAACTAGTTTCAAGGTATGACAGCGTCGGCTTTTATTGTTGGTACTGTTTATGTTGTTGGTAGTGGTGGAGATCACACTGCTGTTGCTGAGGTTGTTATTGCTGTTATTATTAGTGTTATTATTATTATTATTGTGATTGTTGTTCTTGTTGTTGTTGCTGTTGGTGTTGGTGTTGGTGTTGTTGCTGTTGTTTTTGTTGTTTTTATTATTACTATAGTAATTATTGTTGTTATTATTAAAACTACAATTGTTAGTGGTCGTGGCTGCGGGATCGCTTGCCACTGCGGTATCGCTGACTGTATTGAATCGCACAGATCCTTTGCCATGCGATATACTCGAACTACAACTTGTGGAAGACGAGAACAACTGTTGTGATTTGTTGTTCAGTTGCTCGATTGCTTGTCGCTGTTGTTTTTGTTGTTTCCAAAACTGTTGCTGTTGCTGTTGTTCTTTTTGTTGTTTTATTTTATTCTCGAGTATTTGTTGCGAAGTTGCGCTTGCGACAAGGACGTCCCGGTCGCTCAAAAACCATATGCTTCCAGCTGAATCTGTTGCCGCTGAAAGTGAGGTGGATAAATCTGTGCCAGATGGATAGTTTGTATTGTAATCATCGATTGCGCGGGATACATTATCTTCTTGACTGTTGGTTTCGGCGATATTATTATTGTGGCTGTTGTTGGTGTTGTTGTTGTTGTTGTTGTCGTTGTTGTTGTTATAATTTTCACCTGGATCCACTGTGCTGTTTGCAGTGTAGTTTGCCTTAATTTTGTTTTGATTAAAAGTTTTGGTATCCCGTATTCCACTATTATTATTGTTGTTGTTGTTGTTATTGTTATTATTGTTATTATTGTTATTATAGTAATTGTCCTTTGTGTTGTTCGTTCCACGTATGCTGGGATTTAAACCGTTAATGTTTTTGTCGTTATCGCTGTTGTTACTGCTGCTGCTACTGGTGCTGTGTTTCTTACCTATGTTGTCATCATTATTAGTATTATCGTTTTTTGTATTGTCACTTTTATTGTTGCTGTTGTTATTGCTAGTTTTGTTGTCATTATTACTGTTATTAGTATTATTATTATTATTATTGTTATTATTATTATTATTATTATCACTGTTTCCATTCAGATCATGCAACCCGTAATTGCTTTCGATGTCAAATTTTGACGGATTTTCAACAGCTGCCATAGTTGAAGTGTGATGCGTTGGGCTACGAAGCAAAGGTTCACTGGTAGCGCAATTGCAACTGCAGTTAATTTGAGACGGCGATTCGTGATTGTGGCAACACGACTTATCTGGACGAATTTTGTCGCCTTCGGCTGGCTCGAGTCGATTCCGACCTGGCGAGCAAGGACTTCCGTCGCTACCAGAATCCATTGCCGGTGCGTCTCTTGATGGCGCCGTCTTGGATATACTGCCTGAGTTGCCAAACGTTGTAACTCCTCCGCCACCTCCGATACCAGGAGTTCCGGTTAGTGCTCGACCTCGATTTGCTGTGACCATCATTTGGGAAAATAGCGATTGATGAAATCGGGCCGCACGGGCGCGTACTTTTTGTAAGTAGTACATCGCGAGCATTCCGCCCATTGCCGATCCGAGCAAGATCGGCATAATTGCAACTACAGCAACGAATACACCGGCGACAAATTCACTTCGATGTTGGAGCATCATGCCGAGAAGTAGCGGAAATAAACCTGAAAATTGTTCAACTATTTAAAAAAGCAGCGAGTCGAAAACATTTGTCAAAATATACGATTTTTGTGCTCAACGTATTAAGTTGACTTTGTAGTCAGGCTAACGCGAACTCTACGTAATTTCAACTAGACAACCATAGTTGTGACTGGTGTTGAGTTGAACGATTAAGTTAAATTCGATTTAAATGAAATCTGATTTAGGGTGACAAATGTGCTAAAATATCCAGGCACACAAAATTTTACTCTCAATTTTACAGCGCATATTACACAAGTTATTCATCAAACGGATTCAGTTGAAAACCGTGTTGTAGGTACTTTGTTTAAGAATAAAAAAGTTTCATTGATTGTTGTTGAGATAATCGATATTGTGCTAAATTTAATTTTTAAAATTGTTGGATATTAGACAACTTGTGTAAAATTAGCTGTAAATCTCTTTTGTCTCTGGGACACGAACTAAAACGTTGTTGTTCAAAGTGAAAACCCTACATCGTCCACTTACCGTACAAAAAATCAACACCACTGAGTACAGCTTGAAGTTTAAGACAACGACGAACGGTTTGTTTTTGACCTGCTCTTGAATCGTTACAAGAAGTATCGCACGGACATTGAAGTATTGCAACTCGCAATCCGAATCCAGCTCCAACGTATGCCATTGCACCAAACGGAAGTACGGCGATGAGGAAAATGAGCAATTTGTGCAATTCAGCAAAATCTTGCGGACATCGCATAATTGCTTTGGTCCACATTGTTTGCGAGCCATGCGCTTTGGCAAGCAACGCTGTAAATGTAACAAAAAAGATTTACAGAAAAGTTTTTTCAAAGAAGTTAACACTTACTTTGTTTACACGAAATTGTTGAAATTTGTTCGGCGGGATTCAAATATATTAACCTATAACTACTGCATCTCCAGTGTGACACTGACTGTCAACTTTGCTGGTTAGACAAAGTTTTCGGTTAATATTGCCTATAACCACTTCCACATAAAATATACCATAAGCAACTATGTGTATACTACGGTAAAAAGAACACATATTAAAATGGACAATGTTTTGTGTATGTATTTCATCGTTTAAAAATGAAGTAGAAAATATTTGTACGGGAAAGAGTTTACGCTTTTTAGACACTTTTACCTGCAGCACATCGATCGTAAGTGAGAAATATTTCGAGCCCTGCGAACACAATACACCCACCGCCGGCAATGTGTTGAATCAGCATTGTTAACTGCCATAAAAACCACCAAAAGTCCATTGTATCAAACGATCGTGTGTATTTTCGGATAATATATATATTTTTGCTTAATCTATCTTCAATTATATAACAGTTTGGAAGTTTATCCAGACTTGTATAAAATCAAATGGCAGTCTGTGAATTGTTTTATACAAAGATGCAGCCGGATATCCGGTTGCCATAAAAATAATGTCTTCAATTATAACAGTTTGGAAGTTTATCCAGACTTGTATAAAATGACATGGCAGTCTGTGAATTGTTTTATACAAAGATGCAGCCGGATATCCGGTTGCCATAAAAATAATGTCTTCAATTATAACAGTTTGGAAGTTTATCCAGACTTGTATAAAATGACATGGCAGTCTGTGAATTGTTTTATACAAAGATGCTGCCGGATATCCGGTTGCCATAAAAATAATGTCTTTAATTATAACAGTTTGGAAGTTTATCCAGACTTGTATAAAATGACATGGCAGTCTGTGAATTGTTTTATACAAAGATGCTGCCGGATATCCGGTTGTCGTGAAAATATTGTTCGTTTTGTTGTCACAGTGAAAATCATTATTTTTAAAAGCAGATGATGCAATTGTTCGATTTAAAGCCAACTTCTGTTGGGCAAACGCGGGCTGGGGTGATAACGGAAAAAACTCTATTCTTTCTCTTGGAGGAACTCACTTCCTCCGATGCATTTTTATTGATTGCCACGTCTGCTAACTTTTTTCTACATTTAACATAATTCTGGCTGGATGTCTGAGGGTCTTTACATATTTATGCAGTTTAGAACATCCCTGTGCTTTGGTCTGTGTTATGGACTCTGATTGGACTTATGGGCGCTATCCACTAACCGGATTTTTAGAGATACAGCCTCCTAAGTATTGATTGGGACTCAAAATAGTGATGCTCCTATTATCCCTCTTATTCGGGGGAGTACAACACATATTTTGCATGCCCAGTCTAAGGTATTATACGTAATTAGTAAGCGCTAGATCAATATATCTGTTTCTGAGTGCATGTTATGAATGTTTCTATCTTTTTTGGATATAAGCACTGGTTGTTGTGAAACGGAAAAGACCTCTAAGCAACTTTCGCTCGCTAAGGGAATTACAAGTTAGAAACGATGAAAATTTACGACTGTGATTCCGATTAAACATACAATCGGAATCGAAACTGGAAATGGATTTAATTCCTGTCGCACCCTTGTATCCAAGTGTACCATGGTGTTAAACCTTTAAAATGAAACTGAATATATATAACCATGATTATTGGTAGCGGCCCTGTTGTAAACTCACCAAAACCATTTAAAAGAAAGCAGACAAGCATCAGCAGCCGTCAATATTAGTAAGCATTTAAGCATCTAATGCGAGGCCAGTGTAAAGAACAGGGGTGGAACAGTATTATAAGCATATTCCTAAGCCTAAGCCTAAGCCTAAGCCTAAGCCTAAGCGTAAGATTGAGTTTATTCCTAAGCCTAAGCGTAAGAATGAGTTTATTCCTAAGCCTAAGTCTAAGCCTAAGTAAAAAATTAGTCTAAAGCTTAAGCTTACTCTATTCTAGTCCCACAGAAAAACGTTCCGCCCCTGATCTTCACATGGGCCTAATAGGACGTGATTCAAACCTACATTTTTACAGTCAATACTTAGGCGTGTGCTATAATGCCTAGCTTTAATAAAGCTCGAGTTTTGTTACCCATGGGATATTTGCGGAACAAGGTTTACTAGAGGTAAAAATATACAACGCAATATACATCAACAGGGCGCAACCAAAAGGGGCTCCCAAACCTAACCCCTTCCAGCAGTATCAAAACCACAATT
The DNA here is from genome assembly GCA_030248215.1 of Enoplolaimus lenunculus. NCBI lineage: Eukaryota > Metazoa > Nematoda > Enoplea > Enoplida > Thoracostomopsidae > Enoplolaimus > Enoplolaimus lenunculus. The sequence continues at coordinate 130,114 of JASANG010000796.1, forward strand.
TTGGGTTAAAATTTAGTACTAAAATTCCGTTTGGCTTACCGCTTCCTCTACCCGCGAGGCTTTTATATATACATGTATATATACAATTCGGTATTGCAATCAAAAAAATCATTTTTTATTTCATTTTTAGTTGCTAACTTTCTGAACTGAACTGCGCACAAGTGTTGCGTGGCGTAGAATAAATCCTCTTGTGACTTTAAGCTAACGATTGTAAATGTGGTGATTTTAGACCATACGCTTAATTAGGTTGTGCTCGGCACTGTTTGGTTTGCCGTATTCTCATCGTGGAGGGACGGTAAAAACCAGCGATACGGAAACGAATACGAACACAAAAAAGGAAACGAAAACAACAGAATACCTAAACAGGAGCAACCGTATTATAAGGGCGTAAATTTTGTGGCACTTGAGTATATTGTAGCAAAGATACATAATTTGAACGGGATTGGAATTTATGCCTAAACTGAAATCCGGAGTAAAATTTCGGGTGAGCAAAAGGAGTGACTATAGACTGCAGTGTCACCTCTTGGAAATCTTGTGTTCGGAGCGCTGGCCAGACGGCAAAATGGTCACTATAAAATTGTATCATGTGTAGCCGCGTTCAAAACCTTATACCGCCAAACTCGTGTTTTAGCCAAAATGAAAACATTTCGTTACATCTCTAAGATAAATCTTGGTTACTGCAATTGTATGCAGTGAAAATTAATTATTCGTTTACAACGCTAATGAAGTTATACAAATAAGTTAACGGTCGAGTTGTACAAGTACTGTAGCAGATCGGATAAGAGGGGTAACAAGAGGGTGGTTTCCATTTTGACTCCCAATCAATATGATTCCATATCCCTAATAAGAATCTGTAAACGGATAGAGTACCTAAACGTTGTCAATTATCCCTAATTGTATGTAGTGCATAAATCACTCCAGGACTAAATAAAGTTGAGTTCGAAACTTTAAAGCATATGTACAACCTTGCATTATCGCTCAAGTTTTTGATACAAAATATACGTCAGTAACGAAGGGCGGCATAGGGCGGGTTAAAAATAAATAGCAGTGTACATAACCGAGTAACAGGGGTACCCGCTGGAAAGGCCAAATAAATATCAGTCCCCCTCATGTTCGGATCACTACAGTAGATCGTGAAATCACAAATCTTACTCAGTTGTTTGCTCCAATATTTAGTTGCTATTGTAAAATTGTACATTTTTACTCTAAACTTTCAAACTTAAAATTTTAACCTTTAAGCGTTTGCAGCAAAACAAAACATAAACACTTTTCAGTTGTGAAAATAATATACTGTGAAATGTTTGAAAATTTAATCCAAAGTCTAAAATCATTTTATTTATTGAACCGTGATTCCGTTTGCAAAGTGCGCATGACGTGCCCAAGTGCCCTTCTCACGAAAGCAAGTTGATTCGCATAAGAACTGGCCAACTGTCAATATTTATACCCCCAGGGAATCTAATGTGTAGAACACATGGCGTCTCGAGATTTGCATATTCAATGCTTTTTGCCCAATCATACTTCCAGTTTCGACGATGGTTCAAACAAAGTTGTGCATTTGATTTTATGTGAAAAATATTTATTTATCACTTGATCGTTGTCCGAATGGTGAACACATGAGAAGTAGTTTTTCAAGACGTCGTGTGTCTATTTAGAACCAAAATTGTTTTAAAAGTAACTTGATTTTTCCGGGTTAGTAAAACGCAGAAGTGTAAAAAAAATTTAAAAAACTCAGTAATATAAAATTTACAAAAATGTCTGCAACTGTTCGTTGTGATATCTGATACAAGAAGGCGGCATGCAAGTCCTCGTAAAATAATATACAGTAAATTTTCGTTATCAACAAAGATACTTTACCTATCGTTTTGTTAAAATATTATCCCTGCGTTAGGCAGAGGTAAATTGGTGAAAAAGGTACAAAGCTTTGTTCTTTATATATATTATTTTTATGTTAGCCATATATACATCAAAACGGTGCAAATGGATTTTTGTTTAAATTTGACTCAAATTAGAGCTCAAAAGCTACTAACAGAAAACTTTAAAATTATAATTGGTTTGCAAACAAGTGAGTTTACTTGGCTTCTGACGTAAGTGGACTCTGAACTTAATCCTGCAAGCAAAGCGGCTTTAAGTTTAGAAGTCGAATATGCTGATAATTAGTTTAGAGTTTATTGGGACTCCACAATTTGCACAACTCCTGCTAGAAATTTTGCCCAATGTTAATAGGACCACCGCGGAAATCGAACTTCGGACCTATTGCACTAGATTCAAGTACGTTACCGTTGCGGTGCGCAGTTGATTGCAATAACTTTATATTCCAATGCATATGCACATGTAGGAGAATCATTGCTTTAAATACATTTACCGTGCACATATAGCGCCAGAGTTGAGTCAATTCAACTGCTATACAAAGTTTCAATTGAACACTCAAAAGTAGGACATGTTTCAAGCATCATTCAACGCATCGACGTTTTAGATGCAGTTGTTTAAAAACGTTGATTTTTGCGTCAAAGTTTCAAAATTTGATAAAGTTGCAATTTAACTAAAAATGAAACTTAATATAGGTTCTTTACAACCCGACTCACCCAACAACCGCTATTACTGCAATAAAAACAATTAAACCGTGTTAAAAGCGGTAAATGCTTTAGGGTGTAAAAAATATTCATTTAAAACTGCTTCAAAAATTCATCGCAATAGAAAAACACATAAAAGCTGGTTAAAGTTTTTTTGCCGACGCTCGAAGCGATAAAACCGAATTAAAACTGCATTTTTGAATTAAAATTAAGTTTCAAACCGCACAGAAAGTATTTCGTTTAAAAACTATTTTGCAAACACCGCTGCAATTTCCTTGAAAATCATTTATATTTTTACATCCGACGGAAACAAAACGAAAAATATTTATTCTACAGCTTCAAAACGGTTTTATTACGGTGCTTATGTGTGTGAAAACTGCCGAATACTGGTTCTAAATTGGTTTGAACTATTAAAAACTATTATATGAACGTTGCACAAAAACCTATGAGAAACATTGTCTCTCGCAACAATAGGTGTTGCGTACGATCAATACAGAGACCGTACGATAGCGGCTTCAGCATAGAGGAACTTGTCCACCCGGAGGGAGACCATGACCCCTTTAATGATATTCAAAAATATTATTGTCTTATATGAATGCGGTACTATATGCTAGCTAAGACGGTTAGATTTTAAAATAAACCATATGTACTTACTTTAGGTGCGTGGCACTCCAAACAAAAGACCTGGCTACGATCAGGCGTTGGTAACAACAACAACAACCACTAGCATGTTCTGCGTACAAAGGATTGCAAACGGAAAGCATCGAGTGTTCACAGAAAAAAGTGCTTTTGTCGGCAATTTTCTCGCCAACATAAAAGAATATTTTACCGGCACCGTTTTCCCCAGATGCCAAAACACCGTTCAAACGACTAACTATATTGGTTGAACCAGCTCTATTCGAGAGTACAATTTTTTGGTGTCTAAATTTTGGGCATGACAGAGATACTACATGAAGTAAATAATTTTCTTGTGCAGCAATACAGAATTTCAAGTGAACGCATCAGAACACCATTTCAGCATTAGTGTTTGTGTGCTTTTTCAAAATTAAACAAGCGTTTTAAATTTTTGACTCGATTTTTTAGTCCAAACAGCGCTCAAGTGAAAATATAGCTAATAAAATTTAAAGCAATACCGCAGGTGTATATTCAATGAACACCCATTTGTGACAACCTAATTTGTGTTCTAATTTTTTGAGTAGGATATTCTCGTGTTACACAATTTTGAATAAATTTTACGAAATGTGTATAAATCAGGTTGTTTTCACTCCAAAAAATTTAACACGTTATGGTCAATATAAAGAACAGAGGCGGAACGGTATTATGAGCTTATTCATAAGCCTAAGCCTAAGCCTAAGCCAAGCCAAAAATTTAGTCTAAAGCTTTTAAGCTTATTCTATTCTAGTCCAACAGAAAAACGTTCCGTCTGTGATCTTTACATGGACCGACGTTATACAAGCACTTTGTTCAGTAGGTTAAAATACAAAAATTTTACGCGAGAACTGAAATTGAAACTGGTTGCCCGCGTTGATGTAAAATTCAAATCAAACAGACAGTTGTATAAATATTAAACATTTTGAGTATTAATTAAATGACGCTTGCCATAAAAAATGAAACTGTAAAATGGTTCTCTTTAGATCCGTAACAACCATAGGTGTAGCCTAAAAAATGCTGATTAAATATACATACGTAGGTACCTAATAATGTTCAATAGCTAATACTTTCATGAAACGAACTATGTACGCAAAATCAAAGAGAACGAATGAGAAAAAAACAACTCGGCCTGGAAAAAATACCGCAAACAGACAAGTTTGTTGAAACGATAGACGGACATAATCTACGGTGCTCTGGGCACGTAACGGGCGTTTTATGGCCAAAGGCAATCAAGCAGCCTAACTTGATGTTAGATATATAGTCTCATTTTAGGTTTTGTGCCATAAAAAAGCTCACACGCGATACGACCCAGAAAATAGGATTATTTAGGGTTTGTTCAACGTGCGCATGTGTTGCACATGATCCGGTATACTTTGATACGCACAACACAAATGTAGCCCGGGGGTTCATGTGCCAAATCCATGGACACGTTTGGAATTTTTGCTCAGGGGTTTTAGATTCGGTATCAGAGTGCAATTGAAGTAACAGCGTTCAAAATATTTTTACAACGCAGCGCCTATTTTCAAATACTGGATACGCCCATGACGTGCAAGGCTAAAATTGAATAGTAGTAAAAGTACACATTAAAATGGTTCGTTAAAAAGGTTTCATTGGTACCAAATAGCAGTGGTTTGCATTGAGACTGCTGACTTAAACCACACACAAAAAGTATTTCTGAATTTATTCAGAAAAGTTTTTTCTGTGTCAAATCTGAAAAGTTTTTTCTAATATTTAAGACAATTTTTCTAAAAATAACAGGAAAACGTTTATTTTCAGACTTTATTTCAAAACTTTTTTGAAAAGTATTCTGTTTTATAACAGAAATACATTTCAAGTGCACCTTGCTAATTATATTTCTAAATGTAAGAAATTTTTTCTTAAATATCAGAAATATTATTTTGAGTGCATGATATCAGGATATGGATTGACGGAAAAATAATAACATTGAAAGATTTATACTTCAATATCCGTTTTCTACTTTATGTTTTCGTTACCTTGGTTATTATCCGTTTCCGTTTGTGTTACTGTTACCGTTCGTTTATACCCTGCTTGCCAAACACATATCATCCATTCTTGATTCTGTTTAGTGACTGCATGTGCATCGTAAATTGTAAGCATAAAGAAGATGATGCAGTTTTTTAACGTGTAGCGCCTCACGTCATGTATAGTGTCACCGTAACTTGTACGCTGCTTAAACTTTACGTTTATAAGATTGAGCCCAAACCTGAACCCTAAAATAAACATATTGCTCTATATCCTTCCTAATCCTTTTTCGCTATTCGTTTTTCAATTTTTTGTCGTTTTCGTGCTTCCATCTCGCTTTATGTTCTGACCTATAAGCCGTTAAATCCGTTCTAGTGTTCAAAAATTTTCGACAGTTTAAGCATCCCAATGGTGCCTTTAATCTGTTTTGGCTGACGTAAATTATTCTATCGATATTTTTTAGCGTCATATTTTGATTATTATTTTGCATATTTAGTAGCAAGCAGACGACAATATTGTTTTAGTAGTTAGTTATCTATTTATTCATCTATGACCTGTATTCTTAAACGCATGACCGGTCTTGGTAACTGGGACGCCCGAACCTGGTGGGGTTCCACAAGCGTGGTATGTGGGTAAGAATTTTTACTCGACCCGCGAATTACTCACGCAAATAAAATTTTTTACCCGCGAGTACTTATACCCGCGCAAAAAACATCTACCCGACACCCGCGATTTTACCCGCGCCTGAAGATAAATCAGCAGTTTAATGATCGCAGGTGATTTGAACTGACAACAGCATATGTTTTTCGCTTTAAAACTTAAAACTTTGACGCGTGTAAAAAACGGTAAAGTTCCAACTTTGGATCCCATAGAGACAAAATTTTATACACGTTGGATTTGTACCTTTGCGCTCAAACGGCAGTCCTCTAAAAGCGGCACTCAACGGCAACACTATTACCATGACGTGTTAGAAAATGTGTAATGAACACGTAGTTTCCAACGACAAACGAGGGCTATGCCCCACCCGCATTGTTACTCAGCGAATGTTGAAGAAATTTTCGTGAGCGAAACGAGCCAGTAAACACATGTTTTTTGTATAAATTATAATGTATAAAATCTTAGTTTGAAATAGTCCTGTTGCGTTAAATATGCTAAAAGCGTACATTTGTGTACCCAACGGATTGCTTAGCGGTATCAGTTGGGAAATGTAAGACCCTCTCCAGATTAGACGGTTCCGAGTCGTATTCATATATGTATCTTGTAGTACCAAACTCATGCAATTGTATATTGTACCATTGTAGCGAAAAGTTTGCATGGTTGTGGCCTGCGTAGCTCAATGGTTAGAGCAGCGGACCGATAATCAGTGCGTTCTGGGTTCGAGACGCACCTCATCAGCAGCAAAATTTTCGTGAAGGGCTCTATATGGTAGGCGTAACTTAGAATTACAACAGCGGGTTTCTGACAAAAGTAAACAAAGCCTCGCAAGTGGAACAAGAGCTAGAGAAAGTAGACGCCTTTTGCATTAGATCCCAGGATAAGCTTTCAATTTTGGAGGCCTTTCGGCCTTGAATTGATGTGTTTAAGGTGTGCCCAGATCAGCCGTTCTCAAATGTGTGCCACGCCACCGTCAGGTTGTCGTCAGGTCTTCTTATTTTTTAAAATAGTGTATGCTCAGCTTCGACAGCTAGTGCAGTTTGTGCTTAATTAAGCCACTCTGTGCAGAATTTTAGATCAGCAGGATGGTAAGGTACTACACATAGTTAAGAACGCGGCTCTAGAATACTGTTCACGTGACCGTAACAATGATCAATCTTGAAGAAGCAATTAAATCACGGGTCGCAGGCGGTAAACTTATAGCCAGTGACCGGTGTAGGAACTTCAGATAAGCGAGACTGCGTGATAAGTAATATATTTTGATAAAAATTGGCAAGTGAAGCGGATTAGAAGCAAAACGCAATTTTAGTACAAAATCTTAACGACAACTTTTGGTTTCGATCTCTGTGGCGAGGGGAGAAGCTTGGCTTGAAACGGGCCCCCCCTTGGATCCGACATGGGCTACAACTTATTTTACTTACGATGCGAATTTGCAGCGTACGCTAAATTAGAGATAACACAATCTCTTGGGTTAGTTTACAACGTTTTATGTAGAATTAGAATAAAATTTAATTTCGTTAAAAGCAGCATCGGAACGTCAAATAATAAACGCGGACTTTTTGATGTGCTAATATTCAAAATGTCAGCTAAAAAGGAACGAGATACCAAAAATATAATATTAGTAAAATCCTGTCGCTCGGATAGTTCAAAGCATACTAATTCAAAGTAACAGGGCCAATGTATATTGAGAACAGGGCCGTAACAGTTGCATATTAAACATATTCTTAAGCCTCAGCTTAAGCCTAAGCGTAAGAACGAGCTTATAAGTAGCTAAGTCAAAACCTAAACCTAAACCTAAAGCCTAAACAAAAAATTAGTCTAAACCTTAAGCTTAATCTATTGCAGTCCCACAGAAAAGCCTTCAGCCTCAGGCCTTTCCACGTGCCTAATACTGTAACAAATTTTTATATAGGTAGGTATAAAGAGTAACAAACATTGCTTAATGCTGGCACACTGTCACCCTGTTATTCGTTTTACCCAAAAGGTCCCCTTGCAAACACCATACCTTAATATAGCGGCGATGCCCTAGATCACTTAATAGATTAAAATCATAAAATGTGACCAGAACCATATATGTTGAATAATTTATAAATAAAGTTTGCAGCATATATTAATTTTTAAAATTCCAAAAACCTAATTAATTTTTGTAAAAGCTGTTTTGGACAATTTTAGTTCAAAAGTTTGATATTGCATTTATATTATTATGCGTTATGCAATGGTAAACAACGTAGATGACGTGAGGCAGAAGATGTATAGGGTTGACGTTGTTTTTTAACGCCAAGCCTAACGCGTAGTGACAAAGAACATGCGTTAGCCAAGCGAAATATGAAGTAAGAGTGGCGAACTAATGTAATTGTGTGTAATGCAGCAAAAATTGTGACATGTATACGCAAATTTGGAAAGACCAGGAGTGGAATGTTATTCTGTGGGACTGGAATTGAGTAAGCTTATGCTGCAGTCTCTCTTTGCTTTGCGTTAGGCTTTGGCTTAACCTTATGAATATGTTTATACTGCTGTGCCGCCCTTGTTCAATACATTGGTTCAAGTTATTGTGGAAGATGCATAAAAAATGCGTTCGAAGGCTACTTGCCTGTGAATGTTAGATTGCAACTAAAATAGTGGCACGCACCAAGGCCTTAAAGCTTGCCCAACCACAAAGACAGTGCATCCTGAAAGTTGGACCTGTCGACACGTAAAGTTGCCGAACAAAACAAAAATAAACCATGAAGTTAAAACAACAGAGAAGAATCAGTTTCAACTCATTTCTGAAATACTATAATGACCCGAATAAGAGGGGGACGGATACTTATTTGGCCTCTCCAGAGGATACCCTCCTTGTTATTGGGTTACGGACTGTTATTTATTTTTAACCCACGCTCCGCCGCCCTTCGTTACTGATATATATCCGGTACTGCAATTATCCGTTGAATTAAACGTTTATTTGTCTTGCGTCAGTAGCTTGAGCGATTATGCAAGGTTATACTTAAGAATGTATTTTCAAAATTTAAGTACTCTTTAAAGTTTCTAACTCAAATTATTTGGTCCTGGAGTCATAGATGCGCTACAATTGGGGTTAATTGACATTTATAGGCTCTAATTAGGGTTTAAAGACTCTATCCGCTAACGGACTCTTATTAGGGATACGGACTCTATTGATTCGGACTCAAAATGGGAAACCCTATTATTTCCCCCCTCTTATTCGGGTCAATACAGTATTATAATAATAGTTGTATTTGTAGTATTGTTCGCTTTAAGAAATTGTGGTTTGATTAACCATCGCTTCTTGGAAACCAGAATATATTCCCGGTGTCCCTCTTAAACGAGTCCTAGGCCGCTGATGCTAAAACATACTAACAGTGGCGTAGCCGGGATTTCATCTTGGGAGAGATTAATGTCATAAAAATGTTTCTCAAAGGTAAATACGTAAGTTATTTGTCCAAAACTTTCGGGACCGGAAATATCAGCATGAAACTATTGCTTCAATTTAAGATTGGTTTAAATGTGACGTCAAAATGTGCCACAGCTTAATTTATCACTTTAAACTAACTGCTTCAGCAAGCGTGGTATATTGCATATTGACGAAAAGTAAGCAGATGGCAATGGTGTGTTCCCTTAAGAAAATTAGGCTTCGCTTGGTACTAAATGAATACTACGCACGACTTTAACAATGCGATACACTTAAACATACCGTTTGTTTAGTTTTACAATCTACGGTTGCTTTAGTTTTAGAAAGAAAATTTGCGTTAAGATATTGAAAAGAAGAAAGCGACGTGAAAACTTTAAAGCAAAGTACAAAAAATGCCGTATATAAATTGATAAGCTCAACTGTATGCATGTGGTTTGGCTTGTAATTTGGATGCCTCACTTGAGAAGCAATACAACAAGTAAAATTCCGTGCAAAATATATTCGGTCCAAATCTTGCCATTATAAAAAATTATCATTTGTACAGACTCTGTGACGATACGTCATTTTTGCACAGCGGGCTACTAACAACATAGTTCTACTTTAAATTTTTGGCAGAACGTCAATTTCTTCAACTGATAAACAATTTGCAGTTTGAACCAATTAACCTGGTAAGCGACTGAGCCAATGCCAACTTTAATGATCGACCACAACTCTTTCATTTTAATCGGCAACCAAATGGAATATATTTTCTTAAATGACATTTCAAGGCCTCAACTTAATAATATATATCTTACTTTTGTTCACTCTATACTATGCACAGTGAGTGAGCATGCAAACTAAGCAGAAACTGTAACACATGAGAGTCAAATATAGGATTACCGTTTACCGGATGGGGGTCAAAGGACTGAAACTGGGGGACTTTTTTCTAAAACTAAGGTTTTTGGCTTCGAATTTTTGCACAAAAGTACTGCAACAAATTTCCATTTAAAATAGCTAAACCAAAAACCAAAAAAATTTGGTATAAGACATGATACTCGGCGATAATGATTGTAAAATTTGTATCCCGGAAATTTCGCATTTTAATAGAGATGACCTTCAGGCCGTTACAAAAAAATGAAATTATAAATTCTATAAAAATTTCATTTTTTTTATATTTTACAAGACAATTTTATAAAGTTTGGTCCACTCTAGTTATTTCACAAAAAACAGTCTGAAATCGACCGTACTAATACATATTTTATATAAAACGATCAGTGCACAAAACGCAAGCCGCAAGCATTTGTTATTTCGGAATGACTTAATAGTGTTTTCAGGTACCAAAATAAAAATGTGTAACCGTCTTGAAACAGGGCCTTTCTTGCAGACCCATTCCAGGAAGGTCAAGGAGGCGCAGCCCTTCCAGGAAAAATTTTGGTTCCACCTAACAATGTTCAACCTTGCTTGTAAGTCATCGAAAACCTTGTATCCCCGTCTTGAAAAATGTTTCGCTCACCTTTCATGGTGATCTGGCTACATTATTTATTTACGAGTATATAATATTTATCAAATTATATTCACGAAAACACTAGACTTCATAAAAACATGCCTAGCCTAATATCTACGGTGTGGAAATTGAGAATGATGTCAATCTATTATATACCTGTAAAACAGGATGTGCAAATCTAATTTAATTCACTGTCGTCCGTCAACGATTGGGTTTTGGTCATTTTTTCCTGTTTTTCAAATTGTATTCTAAAATTTACTGAACTATAAACTAAATGGTAATTACACATTCTTGCCTAAAATTATATCTAAAAAGCGTTAAAAGAATAAGTCATATTTTTCTATATGCATACATTTACCAATGCATAACGGTATTTCTGCCGAGGTCTGCCTATGGCTATAGCTCATGTAGATTTTTTGCCTGAGGATGGTTATGCAAATTCGGTAGCAAAATTGTTTCGTTGCGCGATTCATTGAGTTTATTTCTTGCTTTAGGAGACTTAAAAATTTTGTAGGTAAACTTTAAGTGAATTATTCTAATTTGTAGCTTCACCACCATTATAGGTGCATAATTTTGTTTTAGCTGACATCTCCAAATCCAGCAAGCAACGTTTGTTGACCTCCGGCTCCGACCTCAGTTTTTTCCACCTCCGGTTGCACCCTGAAATATAAAGTTAGGCAATTTTTAAAGCATCATTGATCACCAGACTATGTATTAAAACAAAAGTATGGGAAAACAAACTACAATTTTACCGGAACCAAATATTGTGTCTATTTTTAAGTTTTATCTCCAGTTATTTCATTATTAAAAGATTCAAACGTTGCAACTTGACACCCACAATCTTTTCTTCCGGTAAAACGCGAAAAAAATTTCTGATGAATAACAAACAAATCAAGTTTTACCATTAATATTGCAATACCGCAAGGAAAAGTTCTCTCAATGGAATTCAGGCATGAAGAGTGCTCACGAACAAAGCAAAGAAATAAATCAATCAACGATAATAGTGACATTACTTCTGGTCAAAAGTTAAGCACAGGGAATTGCATGAAATGCGCTCATATATAAGCATTCGGGCTTGTTCATTTCTAAGTACTGCTCGCGTTAAAGAATCAAGTATATACTTTATACAAAATAATACATTATTTTACTGCTGTTTACATTTTGGGGCCTCTTATGTACTCTCGTAATCATTCAACAATACTCAATGAAACAGGTGTAATTTTAAACAGCGCAAATATTCACTACAATTTGTTTCTGCTAATTTGAAATTTTTTCATAGCTGTCAGCCGAGCTCGCATAGCAGTTCATCCAAAAGCAAGAAAGACTATATACGCCGGAGTGCGAAATACAAACGCAAGGCGAAAACCCAGATGCAATTTTAATGATTACTTGTAAGGTAGGCAGGAGCCTTATTATTTCTTCATAATATTTTCCGTTCTATGAGTACAATATTTTATGGCTTCAAAAATGGAAATGAAACTGGTGTTCATGAATTCCGCGGCTGCTGTGCCACCGATATCGGTTGTTACTTTTTTGATCTCCAACGTTTTATGTTTGTTGAACAATTGATGGACTGAGAACTGGCAGATAGCACCTGCTACGACTTTTAGAGTCCTTGGAAAAATGCTAAAATAAGTTTTGGTCGCTTCAATTGTCGTTTTGCTCGCTGTTGCTAACACCTGGAAACGATGTAAGGCAATGACAGAGTTCCGATCAGGCTACAGGTATGTACGACATCCAGTATGATTGAATTAATGGGTTGTCTAAACTGTGTTATTGCGTTTGATAATAATCAGTTGTTATATTTTAGTCTGCGTTTCTAATCCAGTAGTAGACGGTCCGCATTCCGCTAAAATTATTGCATTGAAAATTTTCAGACTAATTTTCGGAAATGTGAGACAATGTTTGGCCACATTAATAATTCCTTTGACTTCAATATTAATTTTAATATATACCCACTTATTGCCGGAAACGCAAAATATGCAATATTTCTAATAAAAACATTTTTGCAATTAACTTGAAAAATACCTCGGTTTATAACAGAAATATTTTCGTAAAAACTTTCGAAACAAAGATTCAAAATCATAGTATATATTTTTAAGCAAAGAAACGCTTTTTAGTTACTTTTAGATAACTTGTCTTAAATTTCGCAAACACTTTTCAATTTTGTCGCTGACAATATTTTTTTAATTTAAAATCCGAAAAACTTTTTAGTGTGTATTTAATTTGATGAGGCGAAATATTTGCAGTGTAACCATTTAAAAAAACACGCTTTCGCCTGCGTATTTTGTCCCAATTCGTAATTGTAACATATAGCGAGTGCGTTCATATTTTATATAATACAGTCAACTATTAAACAATCAAATACGTTCAAATATGGTATTCAGCGTCCAATTCAACGAACAGACTTTCTGGCTTATATTTGTGTATACATACATAGTCATAAGTGTTCATGGATTTAAAATTTCAACTCACATTGTATATTTGTTATTGTTCAATATAAAGCACGTTTACTAATGAACTAGCAGTGTCGCGGTTACTTCGGTGTCCAATCGATACCCCAACTGACCCGTGAGTGGGGCTCTTTCATAATTATCACCGTTTGATCGCTTGACCAAGTGAATCAATTTTAGCAAAACAATTCGGGAGAAATCCAGCTTAAGGGGTATGTTACAGCGTATGCCTCGTCCTAAGTCAGTGGTGGATCCCGAAATTTCTAGCAAACCTTTACTGGTTTCAATACGCGTGCTTAGCAACTATTTCGATAGTGCGAGACTGCAAAGACACGCTGCGTTGAAATTGCACAAAGTTATTCAATTAGCAGGGTTCCAACCGGAGCTAGATTTTGTCGGAAGCAGAAACGGAAACGGAATAAAAAATTTTTTGTCGGAAGCGGAATCGGAATCGGAAACGGAATGTAAGTTTTAGCAAATACCATTAAAAGTAAGTGTATTACTTTTGTCGCCATATGCCAGTATGTATATATTATTGTTTACATTTTCATTAAAAATAGTTTGTATCTAACTTATGATGTTAACACTAACAGAGTCCTGCGAATTCTCAGAGCTAGCCGGATCGGATTTCCGTTGGAACCCGGATTAGTACCGTAGATTGATTTGCTGGGCACACCAAGAGCTCGTTCCCTTTGGTTGTTATATCAATTCGGTTACAAACATACCGTAGTCCTTCGCTTTTAATTCAATTCTGTTTCGGTAGCGTATTATCGTTTAAACAACTATAGTGTAGGTAGTCGTCATCATTTGTTTGTCAGTCTAGGTAGGAACCGGGACTTCAGATATTTAAACTAATCAGACGGAAAAGCGAGCTTCCGGAGCGGGGATCGAACTCTCAGCCTACGGATCTTTAAGCGAACACTACCACTGCGCCACGCAGTCCGCCTCGCCAACTGTATTTTTCGTGAACTATATGTGTCGACCGTATGCTGCCAGCTAGCATACATACGGTGAGCTGCATTATATTTCATGTGCACATAACGTACAAGCATGTCTCACCTGCTTACATTGTCCAATACTTTCAGCAGCCATGTGACGTAATACAAGCACGTAAACTAAAATATTTATATGATGTTTTCAATAATCGGCCTAATTCAGCAGCTAAACATTGTTGATAATTGATTCTTCAATTCATGATTTCTGCGGTTTGGCCGTGTTACCTCAATGACTGCTCGTTGTTATGTCGCTGTTTTTGTTATATTTTACACTGTACTGTTCACTATTGGTTTATGCGACGTAAGAAATTAAATATTGTATTTGAGGCCCATGTATATAGAACAGGGCCGGAAGAGTAGTATTAGCCCATTCCTAAGCCTTAGCCTAAGTCCAAAGCTAAACCTAAGCAAAAAACTTAGTCTAAAGCTTAAACTGACTCTATTAAAGCCCCTCCGGAAAACTATCCGGCCCTGTTCTATACATGGGCCGTATTTGATTGCAGTAGAAATGTTTACTTCATTGTGCAACACATAGTTTGTGCCGTAAATGTACATTGCTTTTCGAGGGTACTGTAATCGTTTCGAGTCAAAGCAATAAATAATTGTCAAAAAACAAAATAGTTCTATCAAATTAACCAATTGCAGCATATTTGTAACGAACAATTGCACGAGTTACCATTGATTTACAACTTATGAACATGATAATAACTGAATTAGTTGTAATTTTAATATAATGGAAACTGAAAACAACATCGAGTTTTACCGGAAACAACGGAAATTGGCATCCGGCTACACCTCGGTTATATGTATTTACGTTAAAATTAATGTTTCATCTCGTGATGTTTTACTGGACTGTGATTTAATTTTCTTCAGATTGCTTCATGCAGTTGCGCCAAACTCAACGCGTGTTTGCAACGAATCGAGCCGTTTTTGATTGCAAATAAGATGGAATGTGAACGAAGGTATACAGGATTAATTTTGCCATCTGGACGGTATGTAAATATTATCACGCCCGTACCATAGGCATACAGTTCCATATATACCTTTGATTTAATTTATTTCTAATTGAACCAAAGATGGGGTGTCAGACCTCTTAATACTGCTGCTCGGCAAGTATGTTTGAGGTATAATAGACTATCAATTGAGATATGTTAAGTGAAATTGACTAGCAACTCATCAAGCAATTGTATTGAGGCAATTATTGAGTATTTTCCGTTGAGAAACGAAACTTTTATGTTCCGCATTTTTTTAATTTTAACTTGTTTTTAACGATGTTTTCGGAATTGTAAGATTGACCGTTATCACCAAAAACCCAAAATTGTTGGTACCGTTAATACTCAGTTTTTGACTATTTGTCAAACGAAACGGACAGATAATAATCAATATTAAAAAATGATTTTCGCAATAAACGTACATTTCATTTTTCGGGATAAACTGAACGTAAGCAAAAATACATGTTACAAAATTAACTCAGTCGCACAAAAATTTTTTCCTATTTTATCTTTTTCGTTTTAAGCTAATTTTGTACAGATGACGTAGTGCGCAAACGCGTAGTAATCGTTAAACACTCTGCGTTGTGTGCTGGTTCACGTATATATACCTCCTCCAAAGCCTATGCCTATTCCTGGCGTCCGCTTTTAAAATGAGACGCGGTGGTGGAAAATTTCCAGCGTCCTCCTGTCCCGGCTTTCCTACTGTCCCGGTTATCTCGCTTTCTCGGCTGTCTCGCTTTCTCTGCTGTCTCGCTTTCACGGCAGTCCTGTTGTGCCAAGTGTCCTGCTATCCGGCTGTCCTGCTGTCCCGACTGTCCAGCGGTTCAGACTGCACAGCTGACCCAGTGGTCCGCTGTCCGTCAGTCCTTATGTCCCGGCTGTCTCGGCTATCAATCTGTCCCTGCTGTGCTGCGGTCCAAGCTGTACCTACAGCTGACACGGTGGTCTAGCTGTTCCGGCTGTCTTGCTGTCCCTCCTGTGCTGCTGATCCGACTGTGCTGCTGTCCTGTTTTTCCGGCTGTTGCGTTGACCAAGCTATCCTACTGTCCCGACTAACTAGCTGTCCTGCTCTCCCAGCGGTCCCACTGTCTCAGCTGTCCTGCACTGCCGGCTGTCCTGCTGTCCCGGATGTGCTACTATCCCGGTTGTCTTGCTGTTCCGACTGTCCTGATGTACGCCAGTTCTGTCGTCTCCAACTGTCCTGCTGTCTCGGCTGTCCTGCTGTCTCGGCTGTCCTGCACGCAAAACAAAAGTGACTCACATTTACTTCTTCACTTTTCTGGTTCTTGAGACAGCGGGACGGCCCTCAGAGTAACATTGGCCAAAGTAACATTGACCACAAACTCAATGGGAGAAGGAGTTAATCTGAGCCA
Source organism: Enoplolaimus lenunculus (assembly GCA_030248215.1). Taxonomy (NCBI): domain Eukaryota; kingdom Metazoa; phylum Nematoda; class Enoplea; order Enoplida; family Thoracostomopsidae; genus Enoplolaimus; species Enoplolaimus lenunculus. Next base: position 146,674 of record JASANG010000796.1, read on the forward strand.
ACCAATTAGCCGCTACTGCTCTTAATTCAGTTGAAAATTCAAAATTATTTTACAGGTGCATTCCAATACTTGACCGCTATCAAAATTCTTACCTTACGTGCACCAGTGACGGTTCAGTGTACAATCAGCTAGACATTTGGAAAATGTTTGTTTATAAACTGGCTCAAAAGCAGGTATCTGATCCTGTAAATAGCGAGCCATTTTGGCCCATATTCAACGTGCCAACACCGTTTCATAATTACAAGCATTGTACTACATGTTGCATGGCAGATTTAGAAAACGAATACGGTAAATGCAAATATTACAGACATTAGTTCGCTTGTTTATAAATTGATCGATAATTGACGTTAGGTACTCGTACGATAGTCCTATCAAAATATGGTTCTAGATGTTAGCGCTACGACGATTATTTAGCCAAAGCACTAGCTAGGGGATTAGGGATCAAACCTTCGTCTTTGAGATTTTTGTTCAGTTGTTTTCAGATATAGCTTCCGCATGTAACAAAAGAAGCTACCCTTTAAGATTTTTATAGAACGTAACAATCCCTTTCTAAAACCACATGATACTGTTCCTGTTTCGGTAACAGCACGTGATATTTTCTGACAGTACGCATTTCTCTTGTGGTATTCAAGTTTGCAAACGATGCAGCAAAAGCATTTAATATACTGGAATTGCGTTGCTTTAGCGCGTCACATAATTACGCCTAAACTTTTCTGAGGACGGCTTGTTCTTCTTTGGTTCTCTCTGGGCCCTCGGTTAAATATAGTTGCGTTCGAAATGGTAACGGCAAGGTTGAATGCAGATTTAAGGTTATGGTAAAATTATAGCAATGCAGCTAATATTATATTTCTCTCGAAATATAAATATTTACCCATAACGAAATTAACTTTTTCATTGAACGTTTTTGTTCAACTAAATTCAAGACAATTATATCAAAATCTAGACTCCAGACATATGTCTTAAATGCAAGACTTTAGTTTTTCAAAAATTTTCAGAAATCTGTGTCTGAAATTTTCAACACTTAAATGTCTTGAATTTAAGAATGTGTATCATAAACTATTAAGACAAATTTTTCTGAAATATGTACAAGGCAAATATGTCTGAGATAAAAGTCAAATATGTCTGAAATATAAGGCTTGTTTTGCTGACATTTACGACATATATGTCTTAGAAACAAGATTTGCCAGAGAAGTCTCATTCAAAATCTGGAGTTAATCTCAACCAAATTCCTTAATTTTACAACCTAAAATACGTGCAAGACGTAAACTTAGGTTGGGGGAGCTTGAGCTCAACCCGAAGTATTTTTGAAATTCGATTTATGTTTTAGTCATTTCAGACACAAATTTCTGAGCTGTTTAAGGCTACTAATGTCTGAAATACAAGACATTAATATGTTGAAAATTTAAGAAAGTAGGAGTCTCGAAATTTCAAACAATTTATTCTGTGCGTATAGCTTTACATATCGCTGGATGGTGTAGTTAATTACGAAATGGTTAAAAGTGTCGATGTTCATAACAATGAGATGATTGAGCAATACCTTAAATTTGGGGTACACGTTCCGCATCCTGTAAACATACTAGTATGGCTACACTTGTCAAAAAAATGTCCGAAAATAGCACCCTTTATAGCAGCATTTATTAAATTTCATGCGTAGAACTTCAGCCGGCCAAATTTTCCAGAGGAAAAATTCGGCCGGGGAAAAATTTAACCTGCCATAACCCTCTGTCTCCCATCTCGGCTTCGGGCCTGTAGATTACGTGTATGAATTAACATGACTTGGCGGTTTCTTCGTATTCTGTCTTGAATTAAAATTAGATTAATTCTTTATATCTCTAATTATTATTTGTTATTTCTGTGCTTTGGTTCTCGTAATTCTTTCACGACATGTTACTTAACGGTGAATATAATTTTTAAACCTAATCAGGCACATTCGATACGTGCATGTCAGAAAGATTCAAGGGTAAAATGCCAGTGTTTGACCAGTACGACATTGACGAAACAATAAATATACGGCACATCAAACGGCTTGGTGTTCGAAGTCGCTCACATTCTAGATTCTTATGCGCCAAACTTCAAAAGTTAGAAATTGTTTTTCTTTAGCAGGTTGGCCGGTGTTAACCATAAATGCCTGCCCACTAAAACTATGCCTATGCGTGACCAATACCTAAGCATAAGTATATATGTAAGCCGAAACAAACATAAGCTTAATCTGAATCCTAAATCTAAGAATAAGCATACTGTTCGCTAAAGTTCCTCCGTTTCTCGGTCATCCAGGAGGCAGTCTCCCGTAAATAATAACGTGGACCGGCTGGATTGGCCAATATACTTTTAGAGGCATCTCATTTTCTGGAACGAAAACCGCAATGCACGTACAGTTCAGCGGATCCTACTTTTTAGCCTGCACGTATTCTCAAATGTTTTATTGCCAGGTCGTGCAACCAACGGTCGAAAAACCGCAGCGCCGGTGCTGCAGCCAGAAATTAACAAATTTTACCAGAGCCGGATGCGGAGGTGAAACAAATTAGGTATTAATAAAAATATTGTTGAGTTCACAAATCTTAAAAATAATCAGCAAAGAGTTATCAAAAAATGGTTTTAAGCTGATTTTTTAAGAAATCTGGAAAATAGCAGAAATTAAAACGAAAAGTTCCATTACTAAAATTGTCAGAACCTCCGAGGCCGGTTCCTGGGGTCTATATTTTGGGCTATACCATGGTCAGCGCCTTTCATCAGTGAGCGGCAGGTCTTGCAACTTTTGAATTAGCAAATGACGAGGTTTGAAACTTATCCCGCTTTTTGCACTTGATTTACCTAATTATTAGCAGAAGTTTGTCAGTTTAGAAACCTGTCGCTAACTGGCGATATATGGATGCTATTTGCATTTGAGAACATGCGCACGAATAAACGTATTAACGACGGTTTACTCCTAAATGAATGAGGTACAATATGGCCATATATATGTAAATCCAAAACATCGAAATCGTCGTGAAAATTTTTTGAGTGACGTGTGTTCTTAGTATAGATGGGCACCGGATATCTGGATATCCGGATATCCGGATATGAAAAATATTCGGATATGTATCCGAAATGAAATATGTATCCGGATATACGGCGGATATTCGAAAAGCTATTGTGTAAAAAAAGAATTTTGAAATTTCCATTGTTTCACCACTAAAGTTTCTGGGGCTGACGAAAAAATTCTGTAAGTAGTCAAACCTCAGTCAGAATATTGAACTAAATTCTTGACCATTTTTGTGAGTAGATTTGGTTTTTCAGTTTATATTGTTTGTATAATTTGGAACTGTTGCACTTTGGTCTTTTTCAAATCACAGTTTATTGCCAGAAAAGTTTTCACGTTTGATGTATGATATTGAAAACATTTCTTTTCTTACGTATTGTTGGATACTGTAATAGGCTTGGTTCTGCGGTAGACCTTGTGTATGAAAAGTAGTATAGTGTTCGAGTGCTCCGCCGTTTGAGTTTGAGGTAAGGCTTAGCGGGTAAGCCATTTAGACAAGCTTTTTTACAGATGCTATTCGTCAAGATCTGTGTTTCTGGATGAGCTGATACGATGCGGGGCAAACACACGTTATGAAATTGAAGACGATAAGATTAATCGTGCAATTAACCAGATAAAGTTTTGTCAATGTTTGAAAAACGAAGGGTACGTTTATTAGCCTGTTAACACGCGTATAAACAAGTTACAAACATTGTATATTCTTGGAATGAAAAGAAAACAATTCAGAAATTTGACTAAAAGTACTACATGGTGTGTATATAGGTCACAAGCTACAGAACTACCACAGCTGAACGCGATACTTATTAAAATCGTTTCAACATCAGAACAATCGTTGTTTTAAAACCACGAGTTCTTTGACCCATGTTACTTTAAGGGGCGTTCAGGTTTCTGGTGGGTCTATAAATCAGTAGGCTCGAACTCTAGATTACATTTTTTTGCTTAGGCTTAGGTTCAGACTTAGCCTAAGAACACATTTTTGCAACCTTCAGGCTTTAGGCTTGTGCTTAGGAATACGCTTAATCTAATGTTACGCCCCTAAAAGTAACATTGGTCAGTCCTTTAATCGCAAAGAATAAAATGTGTTTAATATTTATTTAATTGACGATGGCCCGCATATCATTCAAATTCTATTGAACCATTGTTTAACTTTAAAATTTAGATCAAACAATTTAGAGAGCAAATAGTTCTAACATGAACAACAATAGCTTGTTGTAAATATATCGTCTACGATTCTTGATTTCGGTTTATTTTTGGCTCTTTTGCCTACTTTATATATCTATTTTTTATTTCAGCGTGCCCAACATAATTTGTGAAACCGACGATAAAGCCGCTGTGTATAATCCTGGTCAAAGAAATTAATTCATGTACGGCTGCGCTAAATTGCAAACTGTGTGCAGTTATTTCGTAGAATCAGAACGTTTACTAAAAAGCATCCATGTTTTTAGATATTGTGCACTTTGACTAATTAAATGCTTTTATAGTCACATCCGTATTTCCGAAATCTGAATCGTATCTGTGTAGCACCTGTCGTTATTTTTGCGAACAACTTTTTCAGCAACAAGCACTAGGGTATTAAAATAAGGAGAACATGTTTGAGGTCTTGCACGCTTTCTTCCAACAGGGTTAGGCTTTAGGCTCAGACTTCGGCTTTAGCTTACTCTTAAGGTTTGAAGGCAATGTATAGATGAGGTCGAGGACCGTATAACAGTGCATATAAGCATATTGTTACGCCTAAGTCAAAACAAAAGATTCTGCGTAAATAAAACGAATTCGTAAAGTCTAAAGCCAATGCAAATAATAGTCTAAATCTTTAAACCTTAACTCTCGCAAAAAATGATACATTTAAATAATCCTTTACATAAACCCAAGCGGGACAGCGTAAGTCTGAAACTAAGCCTAAGTCTTAACTGCTGAAGAACAGCGTACAAGATTCCTACTTAAAGCAAATCCAAAATTGCAGTAACTTTAGCTCCATATTGTTCAATTCCCAAAAATAAGCGTCAATCGTAACAGAAATAGTCTAAAATTCAACCTTACTACATTAATAGTAGTGTACGATTTCGGAACGGCCCTCTAAAAGTTACCCGGAGTAACTATTCCGAGATAGCCATAGCAGAGGTTTATCGCTGTCTTAAAATGGAAAACAACATTAACTACTGCACTGCGGTCACTTTCGAACAGCTTCTTGACAACGGTCGATGTTTATGCACGTCGGCGCCGTGCGAAAATTTGAACTTTCTCACAGAGCCTATAATTTGGTTTGACGGGCCTCGAACCATCTGGCCATGGCCGTGGTGTTAACTTTTGATTAAACATATTCCAAGAGGTTTATGCGTAAGCCACAGCGTTGGTAAAAGGTCAAACCTATGCCTAAAGTCCAAACCTATAAGCCTATACCTAACCAAAAATAGTCCAAAATGTAGTTCTGCGAAGACAGCAAAATACCTGGCGCGATTGTCTTAACTCCAGTACAAAACTTCAGTTTGGAGCCTGCCTGAACGCATCGCTGCATTCTGCATGTGCATTTTTTTCAAACTTGAACTTTGGGAACGTCGAAGTTCTCATTAAAAGGGTGATGAACGCGCTTATCGTATCTCCTATCATCACATACCCCGACGATACCGATACGCATATAAGATTTCGCGAAATTGATATGTACAGATATTTTGATGCCGAATTGAAAACATGTTAGGAACGCGGTGTTCGAATGACATGAGCACAAGTACAGTAATATATACTCAGAAAAATGTCATCATCACGAAAATCAGATTGATACTCAAGCGTAAAACGCAAAAAACGTTAAATTGGGCTTAGGGCAAAAAAGAGCTTTCATGATACCATAAGTTTCCCACGGCAATTGTTATGGTTCTAAAAGTAACATTGGCCAAAGTGCTTTTGATGCAGGCAGGATGTTTTGAGCTGCCAAGTACAGGTTTGCCGAAATATTTCGCCTAAAACTAGAAAAAGCTGTTGAAAAACATTAATTTTGAAAGAAGAAATTACTATCAGAAGAACAATGTGTACGCGGTATTGCCATAAAAAGTATAAAATCGTAACCACTAAAATATATTTCTGGTAAAAAATTAAAATTGGCACACAGACGTGTTTGCTGCTAAACTTTGACATGGGACGATTCTTGCAAAACCTATTTACTTATGCTAATAGTTTTGTACAGATTGAGTCGCTCCGGGATTTTTCTGCAATGTCTATTCATACATAATACCAAGTAGATTCTACAATGGTCGGCAACCAAGGTACCTGTATGTTTTCCAACGCATATCATGACCAAGTCCTGGCTGAAAAAATTCTTGGACATTTAATAAATGTAGGAAAATTGTTCTACCTTTAGATATGTTTTGCGCTTTTTCATGTCTGTGCTCTGAATAATTGCTGATAATCGTGTTCATTTTCCTAGATCATATCAGGGTACTACGCCTACGTTTGTAACCTAAATGATGTAAAGAGATCTTAAAAAACTTATAGTTTAGAATCATCGTGTTAGACGGAATTTGAGCTGCGAACTGTCTCATTCTAGGGTGACCACAATTTACCTCTAAATTATACATAAAACTTCAAGCAAGTGTTGATTCAGGGTTGAAAATATATCTTCTTTAGGTTCTATTATCCCTTAAATCTAGATTTAACTTAAGACAAAGGTTTTCGATCAATTTTTTGATCACTACTAATGTTATTCAGGAAGAAAAACTATACTATTTACACATTCCAGTTCTGATTTGCGGTGAAATAAAATACTGAAGGGAACTGTGCTGATCTCAAAACTTTAAGTTTTAAGCTTTAGAAAGCAATTGCTCGACAAGCTCGGATGCCACTTAGTTCTTTTAGGTCGCATTAAAATACGCTGCGCAATCCAGCTATCAGTTAGTTTAACTAAACAATTTTAGACCTTTTCTTAAGTGTTATACTTAAAAAATTCAATGTTAAAACTCTTAATATGATGCATTTTAACTACGTTTTAACTTCGAAAATCTATTTAATTAATTGTTGACGGTCCACTTGGGTTGTGTCACTGCTTTTCAGCGAATTTGGACCTTTTTAATGCTATAGCTAGTAATGATTGTAGAGCAGTGTGATGGTGTATTGAAAATTTCTTTTCTTATACAGATATGTTTAACTGAATCCAGCTCTCAGTAAGAGTGGTAGGAGTGTTGACAGCAAATACTTAAGAATTATGGGAAAGCATTTAGTTCTATTGAATACTAATCACTGACAGAAGTGCTTTTAGGTATATAGGTATTTGTTAGTTAATAAACAATAATCTCCAATCCAGAATGTGAGGACTGCAAGTCATGCATCGTAGAAGCATTAGCCCGCAATCATCCTCGCCGCTTAATCGGCGCTCGTCTACTATACCAGTGTTCCGTGCGGCAAGCAATGCAGTTGTGAACGAATCTCTTGACCTTGAAGCTATGGCTCACGATCAGTTGCCATCCAATTTAGCTGATATTACATTTAAGTAAGGAAACAGGTGTTTAAAACGAAAAACTCGTGGTGCGCTCTGTAAAATCTTGTCATGCCACATACGAAGAATATTGAAAGTCGGTGTTTTGTAGTATATCGGCGATAGGTATCACAAACGGTTATTGACCACGCGGCGACTGTCTTGTTCATCGTCTTCTCAGGCCACGTATTGTGTCGTCTGTTCCAAATGGTGATGTTGTTTTCGAGTGTAAGCATGTGAGACATGTTTGTCATAGTGCATATGCAATAAATGCAATGCACATTATGTTGTATGCTTGCGGGCAGCATACGGTCGACACATATAGTCGACGACAAAATGCAGTTGGAGAAGTGGGCTGCTTAGCGCAGTGGTAGAGTGTGTTCTTAAGGGTCCGTAGGATGTTAAGGGTCCGTAAATTGTGAGTTCAGCTCTGATGTCCCGGTTCCTACCTAGACTGACATTGAGTGTGATCTTTGTTAAAATTGGTGCCACAAAAAATGTTCTGGCAAATTTGTACGTGCCAGGCTATGTTACTTGTGCCCTGTAAGCATGTGAGACATGCTTGTCCTTGTGTATATGCAAAATGCATTGCACTACACATAGTATGCTTACCGGCAGCGACGGTTGACATATAGTCAACGATAGAAGCAGTTCGAGAGGCGGGCTACGATGCGTAGTGTGATCAGCGTCTGCCTGACACGCAGAATGTCGCCAGGTCGTAACCACCCGTCACCCGCTTTTCCAGTTGCTTAATGAAAAGGTCGGAAGCCACGGTTCCTACGTTTACTGACATGGGGGCTACTCCGTGAGCGCAACGGTAACTTGCCGCGGGACGGACGGTCAAGGGACGACCTTGTGGAAAATTGGGACATGTAAGCATGTGAGACATGTTTGTCCATTGTATGTATGCTGGCCGGCAGCAAACGGTCGACATAGCCGCAGATAGAAGTAGTTGGAAAGGCGGCTGCATGGGGCAGTGGTAGCGTGTTCGCTTAAGGATCCGTAAGCTGGGAATTCGATCCCCGCTCTAGAGGCCCGCTTTTCAGCTGCTTAGTTAAAAGGTCTGCAGTCCCGGTTCCTACCTAGACTGCCAATGCGTATATAGACAAACTTGCTGTAACCTAACCATCCAACTTTTCACTGGTTGAAAGTAGGTTTCGTTTTTTGTTGAGCAAGTCATGTTTTTGTATTGATTAATATATCATTTTAGCGACTTAACGAATGCAGCAAACCACGATTTGCCGAATTCGCGCCCAGCTACTATCACTCGTCAGCAGAATAACAGTGTCGCTGCTAATGCATCGGCATTGGCAGTAAATGCAACAAGAAACCGGGCAAATGAAGCGCGAAATGAAATAGATAACGAACACAATACTTGTGGTTACGATCATTTTGACGATATTTATACAGATGGGGCTTCAACTTCACTAGGGCAAGATTTGCTCTCACGCTGTCAGGTAGGTTTGAAAGCAAATTTTGACGTTATAGTCGTGCTAATGACTAAGTATCATTAAGTGAAACACAGTGCTATGCTATAAGAATAATGCTCTTGAATAAAAACATGTTCATCTATTGTACACGAATATTAATTTACTTATTGAATTATATAGATGGAGCTTTATGTTCATTCGAATAGAAACATTTTCGCATATTTTACTCTATTATTGTCAGTGTGTACTCTAATTAGGTTGATTTTAAAACTTTGGCCATACTGGCAGCGTTTATCGAATTAGCCTTATTTACCAGACTACGTATATATGTGTAGTAGGCCAAGTCGTAATTTAGCCCAATTCCAATTGTGCTAGTCGAAATCGGAATTGCGACTTAGACTAGCCCAAGGCGGAATTATGTTTGATAAAGTTGTGTGTTTTCTGATTGGTTTCTTGAAAGTCGTAAACCAGCTTGATTTACTTTGCTCAGTAAAACAAACTGTTTGGTAGCCAACAAGCGGCGATCCATAGCCAATCAGAAAAGAGTATTTGAATCAGTCCATCGTATTTGAGTATGGCATTAAGGTGGTGTAGAAATCACAGGGCGTGCACATGTCGCATGGAAAGAATAGCGCTGTGAGCTAGCCCAAGTCGCAATTACGCGCTCGACTAGCCCAATTCGGAATTGGGCTAAATGACCACTTGGGCTACGACGTATATATATGTTTATATAAACAACGTTTTATTGGCGTAGCCAAGGTTTTTAAAGGGGTACGGTACGTTCCATAAACGTTTTAAATTGAAACTTTGCGTTTAATACTGATGCGTCTAAAAATATCTGAACAAAAATTCCAAAGTGGGTTGACACCTGAAACTCCTTTCTTTCTACGCCCTTGACAGCGTTTAATTGCGGAAAAAGATTGAAATTAATCTGCACGTCTGTGTATTTATTACATTGTAATTACATCTTTTAGGACAGTGATGTTTACGACAACGGCCCAGGATTGGAAGGAAATGCACGCAAACGTCAGCAACAAAGCGAAACAGCATCTTCATATGTGCTTGTACCGTCCGAAACATTAGGTAATGCAGTGATTTTGTTGCTACTACTTTGACTGTATATAATGCGGTCTTGCTAGTTCTGTTATACAAAGTGTAAATATGATTCGAAACTCATAACCTCCGTTTGATGCTTTATAAAACTTGGCATGTTTTTTGGTATGTTTTGGGACTGCTATAGATATGTTATTATAACGAATGCTGTTCTTTACATGTTTAGTAAGTTTTCCCATTACAAATATGCTTAAATATTTCTCATATATGTGAAGATATTCGCTTGTTGGCTCTGGTCGTTTTTATAGTGAAAATTCATGAATCTAGGTGGTCCTTGACGTTTCTAGTTGACTTGTATGCAACAACATCCAATACTATTACTCAGATTTAGTGTAGTTCAAAAGTTATTGTTGATTTTTAGTCACGTATGTCTAGATTTTCATTTGAAAATATTTGAGTGATAACTAAAGTTTTTAATTAAATTGGGCTTTTTTAGATTGTGATGACGACATTAGCAATGGGGACTGTTGTGAGGACACTATGACAAACGTTGCGAAGGAGTCTGCCGTCACCAACAGCAGTAATCACCATGAAAACGAAGAAATTGATGGTGTTGAGATCGAAGACGATTATGATGATGATAACGATGACGAAGAAGACTGCATTGATATCGACGATGATGTTATTGTTGAAGGTGATACTTCGATGACGTCACCGTTGCCGCCTGAAGTGTCGGCTGCTGGCGCGGCAACGGTCTCAAATCTAACCGGTGATGCAACATTGACACCATCGAACGACAACGTTGACGTCACTGCAATACAAAACGATGACGTCAGCGATGACGTCGTTCCGTTCGCGACGTGTAACGATGACTTGACTCGTCGCACATCATCGAGGCACGGTGTGTTGTCGGCGTCAGTAATGACGGCATCGTTGCCGAAAAATGCTGGTGCGGCATCGTGTTCCTCAGCAAGTGGTGGTTCCATAAAACCCGAGAATGCTGAAAAACAATGTAACGCCATGGCTGTCGTTATTGACGAACAACAACTTGGCTCCGGTTGTAGACGTTTATGCATGCAAGGGAGTTCTGCTGTTTCAGAAACTGGGCGGGCTGTATCTGATTTTGCAAATACACAGTACGGTAAGCTCGTAAGTTGTTACTCAGCACCTATTGGGTAAAGTGTTCGAAATGTCAACGATTTTTTAGTTTGTTTTAAAATGCAGTTAGTAGTTAACTGTATCAATAATCTGAGATTAGGCTTTACCGGATTTAAAAATTTCGGTATTACATCTTGGTAGAGGAAATTAAGATATTTTACTTTTCATTAGTATAGTAGGTAAACCTTGACAATCGCCGAAAATAAACCATCGAAGGTAGATTTCGCTTCTGTGGATTATGAAAATCTATAATGCAGCAGATAAAGTGAATACCTATCTCCAATTAGGGTTATTTCACCAATAATATTGCAAAAAAATTAAAGTGAATTTTTCTGTGGCATGCATTTTTTATATTCTGGTTCCGGTTCCGTTTCCATTCTGGTTGCACCCTACTCAAATCATATTTGCATACGTTTTCAATTAGCTTGCAGTATATTAGCTGGAACGTTCGCTTGCGCCTAAATCAGGCCTGGAATTACTACGATGGTTGAGTAAATCTTTCGCTGCGTTTTTAACGCCATAAAAGGTCATTTGCTAAACCATTATTCAGGGATGTTCCATTAACCGGCATCGGTAATAATCGGCACGTTTTGTAAGTATCGGCATCGGTATCGGCACTGCTAAAAGAATGCCGATTCTTTGCCGATAACAGTCAGTTAGAATGCTATCAGTTTTATTTCTGGGCGCACATCAGTGTGTCCGGCCAGGAAAACTGTTTTCTCTCTTACGTTTGTGCTTGAAAAATTAATTGAAATGAACCATTCTTAAAAAATTCTAATCTTTTATGATAGGCAGGGCTTAAGTCTTCACATAATGATCAAATGTAGTATCCTTTCTTAAGCATGATGTACTAAAGTTGGAATCGGCATCGGTTTGGCATCGGCAAAATTTCAAAATAAGAATAGGCATCGGTAAAAATTTTGGTATCAGCACATCTCTACTATTGTTACTACGTAGTTAACGTACATGCGCACTGTAACATATGAAAATGGGAGTGTTACCACTATACACAAACAGACATGCTCATGATTGTTCGTAGTAGTATGCCATGTACTACGTGTCTATACGCACGAGGTCAAGGTCCTATCCACGGTGGTTTAAGAGCTAAACCCCCTTGGAATTTTGTTCTCGGGATTTAGGCAGTTTTCAAGTGGAAACAAACGAAACTTACCTTTCAAAATTTTTATAAGCCATGACCTCTGTCCTTTCCTAAAATTCTGGCTACAGATAATACTTTCTGTTTCAATATTATATTTGTTGCAGAAAAGCAAAACACTGATGGATCTATGAACAGTGTAACGGCCAAATCACAGAAGTTGAGTCAATCGCTAAGAGCTGAAGTAAGCGTTCCTTCTGATCTGAATCTGAATCAGAAGTGCGGAAAAACTTGTAGTAGCACAGCAGCATCGTCCCAGGCAGCTAGCATGATTGCCGCTGTATGTAACATATCGCAAAATCCCAGAGATTCATCAGGCACGTCTTCGTCGCTATTCAAAGAATTTGGCAAAATTCCGTCCGGTCAGCAGCAGGCAACAGCGTCTGGATCAGCGGCGTGTTTGGTTGATTATGATTCACGAGCAGCGAATAGCAAGTAATTTAGTGTATTTCTTCTGTATTATGTTAGTTGCTGATATTTAGAGTGCCAAAAGTGCTTTGAAATCAATTAGAACTGGAAACTTTGAGAACCCATACTATTTTCTTACATGTCGAGCTTTACTATATTAAGTTAACATGCGCCATTGCAATATGCTTGTTTAAGAGTGCAGTGTGCTGCTTATGTTTTATAAATAGTTCGTGTGTGTATGTTATTGAGCGAAGCTCGGAGTTTCGCGAAGCGTTTTATGTTTTGTACTTGGGGGTCGAAAGGTGGATGTTCGTCTGTCCGTCCGAAAGGAATCTCAGGAACGGCTGAACCGATTTTGATAAACTTTTTTTGTTTGAAAGCCAATTATCCTGGGGTGTTAACTTCGCATTGGGGTTTTAAAATTTTGAGCCGTTTATTAGCTACAGGCTAATTTGCATAATTAATTAAGCCTAAATTAGTACTTTCCACAATATTTCACTAATTATTACAGTTAGAAGCAATCTAATTTTAGCATTAAAGGGTGTTTTGGTGCGAGGAATCTGCGTAGACTGTTTACACACCTCCAAAACCGATGATTGAGCAGTTAGCTAATAGATAATTTGCATATTAGCATAGGTTATAAGCCTAAATTAGGACTTTTTACAATATTTCACTAATTATTAAGGTTGAAAGTAACATAATTTCAGCACTAAAGGGTTTTTAGGTGCTAGGAATTTGAATAAATTGTTTCTAAGCATCCAAAACCGATAACGGAATAGTTAGCTAATAGCTAATTTGCATATTAGCTTAATTGACAAGACAAACTAGGACTTTTTAATTTATTTCAATAATTATTAGGGTTTACTGAAGGTTTTTGAGTGCGAGGAATCTGAATAAAATGTTTACAAACCTCCGAAACCGATAATCGAATTTGCATATTACCTTAATTGCTTACGTGCGTTCGAGCTTCGCTCAATAAATTTAGTCCCACTACGACTGGTTTATAATTTAATACCGGAATCATTAATTAAGAAGAAGAAGTATCTGCAAGATAACAAGCAATAAAATAGCAAAATACTTAAAATCTGAATCAAACTGGTTGAATTCCGCTTGCATTATGTGATACGTGCTGTGAAATGGAAGCAGTTGAGGATTTATTATTGTATATGTTGCACATTTCCCATTGATGATCACACTGAACAAAATGAAAACTTATGAGGAACTGACAATATTGTGATACACACATTTGAGAATATGGCTATATGTGACACCCTGTCAGTGTCAGTGCTTCCTAGAGACCCTGTAAACTGGCTGGATACGTTTTTGTTGCATATAATATTATTCAGGCCAAATGCAATGGCGTCACGCTTCGAGTTGCTATCAATGAGTGGTCGGGAAGACGCTGAGGACACTCGTTCTTTGGCAGTGGGAACATCAAACCTGGTTGGTCCAAGCAATGGAAATCGATCAGTGACTGGAGGGGGCAATATGCCGAACTCCGCAAGTTGTGGAATGAGTTCCAACTCTTCGAATAAATTTAGCAGCACCGGATCAGGTGGTTCTAACCGGCGTCAAAACCCGTCAGCGGGCGGCGCACATCCGACAGGAAATCCACCTAACTACCAACAAATGGATTTACACAATTTGCACAATGCTGCTGCTGTTGCGCGAGGAAATATTGCAGGAGCCAGTGCTAATGCATCAAGTAGTTGGCTAATATCAGTTTTGGTTTAGTAAACGTATACACATTATATTGTGTCTTCTAAACACCTCGAAGTCTTCCTTACTGATATCTGTCTGTCTATCTATACTTATCAATATTTGCTCGAAAACGGAAATGAGAAATATTACACTTGTTGAAAAAATCAGTTTTGTAGTATTGTTTAAAAGTATGCTTTTGACCATAGTTGTAGTTTCTCAAAAACATTTTTATTTCAACAAAGTATTTTAGATGGTGCAAATTCGGTTCTAAACTGGCAAGCGACAAAACACACGCTAAAAGAGCGATTCAGTTTTATGTTTTGTAACGAAATATTAGCCGATGTTCATTTTATCGTTGGAAGAGGAGAGCAGCGTCAGGTATGGGGTTGGTAGGATTCTTGGAAAGTAATTATTCGTTCGACGGGACGTTTATTTTTCACTTCGTAACAACTTAGGTAGTACCTAAATACCTACCTGCACGGCATAGGTTCACATAACTAGCAAGATTTCAAAATTATTAGCAAAATGTTTTGTGGAGAGTTTGTTCGTTTTGCTGCGTATTTAAAATAAATGTATGTGTCCATGCTTGTGTTTTACGAATAGTGTTGCATTTTAATAAACAAGTTTTTAATTTGTATTATATTTCGGCACCCTGATTCACAACAGTTCGCGCTTATGTTTTACAAATTGTGACACGTTGTTATTGTTGAGTGCAATTATTATTTATAGCGTATTCCGGCACACAAATTCATTCTGTCTGTTGGATCTGCTGTATTTGACGCTATGTTTAATCGTGCGATGGCTCATGCTACCAATGACACGTCCGATATTGAGCTGCCTGATGTTGAACCAGCTGCGTTTGTTGCGTTGTTGAAGTTTCTGTATTCGGACGACGTACAAATTGGGCCTGAAAGTGTAATGACCACGTTGTATACAGGTACGACAGTTTCAGGTACCTACTGATATATGCAATTTCACGGAATTCAGATCCGTTGAAATGAAGTAACGAGTCCAGCGTTTTTATTTAAGTTATATATACTGTAAGCTGAAATATAGTTAAATACAATTTCTACAATATCATGCGCAGACGAAGTACTACGTATTGGGGGACTAGGTGTTTGGTGCTACATAGCTAATATTTGTATGTCTTTACTTTTACCCATGAATATCTGTCAATAATAAGTTTACATCGATTACTTTTGTTTTATGTGCTTTTTCTTTTTCTAAAGCACCAAGTTTTACTAGCGTAAGCTAAGCTCATAGACACTGTAACAAAGTGGGGACATCACACCAAATGAGGCTCTATGTTAGTCATAAAGCAAAGTCAAAGAATGTGAATAATTGCAGTGTTTGCTCCATCCTTGTTTATACTTTCTTTTGGAACTGCTCAACTTTCTTTATTGTTTCAGCAAAGAAGTATGCCGTTCCGGCGCTAGAAAACGCGTGTGTTGATTTTTTGAAACGTAATTTATCACCTGACAACGCGTTTATGCTTTTGACTCAAGCGCGACTGTTCGACGAACCACAGCTGGCAGCTTTGTGCTTAGAAATGATCGATAAACATACAGTGGAAGCGCTGGGAGCGGAAGGATTTACTGATATCGATCTGGAAACGTTATGTGCAGTTCTTGAGCGAGATACTCTTCGTATTCGTGAGGTCGCCCTATTTCAAGCTGTTGTCCGATGGAGCACAGAGGTAGGGGGCGGGATCCGAATTGGGTTTGAGGCGTTTATCATCGGTGGGTAATTACCCCAAACCTTCACAAATACATCGCGCTATTTAGCGTCTGCTATTCATTCGCAAGTATTATAAAAGCTATCAGTGGCGAAAGTAAAAAGTTTCTGGTGATTTGTAGCTTGTATGTTAATGTTAGAGGTCTTAAGTGGAAAAGATGTGTTGTATACTGAATATATTTTAGGAATGTCGACGGCAACAGTACCCTGTAACTCCTGAAAATCAGCGTCAAATGCTTGGTCGTGCTCTGTCTCTTCTGCGTTTTCCATTAATGTCTGTTGAAGAGTTTGCCCAAACTGCAGGTAAATTGATATTGTATTATATTTTTTGCTTTCGCAAACAAAGCAATTTAGGTTTAGATGCTGTTAAAATATTCAACAATGTCACCAGTATATGTCCATTTTTATCACAGAATGTGTTGAATTTAATCATCTTGTTGATAGCACCAACAACTATCTGTAAACCGTTTTGACATCACCGTATCTAAACACACCTATACCGCAAATCTGTGCTGTCATAATTCGTTAGCATTCGGTGAACTTAGAGTAATAGATAGATATTGAATGGAAGATGGCTGTGTTTCATTACACTCGTCCTCTTGTTTCATTTACAATTCTGGCAATTTGGTTGTAACTTTTGTTTTAGCACAAACCGGACTACTTACCGACCGCGAAGTAGTAACTTTATTTTTATACTTCACTGTAAACCCAAAGCCTGCAGTTGGATTTACGGACGTTCCGCGATGCTGTGTTACCGGCAAAGAGCAAGTAGTTAATCGATTTCAACGAATTGAAGGTCGATGGGGTTATTCAGGCACGCCGGACCGTATCAAGTGAGCGTTTTTAAAGGTGTTGGACAGGGCTACAGCTCAGGTTCAGGTCGTATGATATATCGTTTATACCGCTCTAAGATAACCGAGACCTGGGGGTTCATACTGGTAGCGCCTCCGCTTAAGATTCGTTCTTGTTTAGTCCCTCACTCAAGATTTCATCCTCCGGCAAATTTTACGTCCTTTAATTGTTACATTTTTGTGAAAAAAGCATTGCAGTAAGTATGAATTAAACATATCTACCCCTCTCGACCATGTGTCTCGTCAGTTGCACCCATTTTTCAACAGTCGCCGGCAGCAAAGTCCTTATGTACTTAGCTGTAGGCGTAGCTAAACACTGGCTAACGCGACTCACGCTTTATCGAAAATTCTGCAACCCCCCACTCAGAAATTATCCCCGGGTTGCGAACCGGGGAGGATGGTTGATGCCCTCCGCTGCGTCGTGAAGCACCGAATTCCGAAGAAACTGAGACCTCTTAGTCTCGGTCCCGGTTTGCTAGTGTCGGTCTTGAATTGTTACCGCGACAAAAGAGTTTATAGTACCCTGGACACTTACAAACTGCAAGATATTGTTTGCTCTCAGAGGCTTGAAATTTGGATATCAGCCAGTTATGTCTATATCTGAAACGTTTAAAAGATGCAAATCTATTGTGACCGGAAAACTATTGTATTGTTAACTGGTAATTTTAAGGAATCATATTAAGCTGTGTTTAGAGATATAACCATTTCGCCACATAAAATCACTCGCCGTGCATTTAGTGCTATTAGTTGAATATAAATTTTCGTGTTTGCAGATTTACAGTGGACCGGCGTATTTTTGTTGTCGGGTTTGGTTTATACGGATCCATACATGGCCCGACTGAATATCAAGTTACTATTCAGGTTGGTAACACAGTCCGGGGCTGAGCTCCGATACCAAAGCCTTAAGGTGTCATGAACAAGGCCAGAAAAAGTCAGATCTTCAAACATGAAATATATCAAGTAAAATTAAACACAGAAACTAACTGAACGATATGTATGTTCTAACGCAGTGTAATGTGTACGGTTTTATATGAATCAAACTTGAACAGACACAACTGTGAATCACTTGGAACCAATGGATGGTCCCTGCCTGACTCCGGAAACTTTAAAAATCGTGGCACCGGACAGCTTTAATTGACAGTGCTTATGTTGTGGAGGATTCCATTTCGGTTTATCTTTTTGTTAAAATTAATAAAATTTGCGCTAATTAAGACTAGACAGTGGTTTGGGTTCAGGAATATAACTCACGTCTAATTCTGGCTAAATTCAACAAGTTTTGAAGCTTTGTCTTAAGTCAAAAGCTTTCAGTAACTGTTATTACATACGTACTTGGGGAAATAATCAAAGTGTCAGAAACTACCTGTGAAACAAAAGGCCGAATTAAGTCGTGCCTCTGCAAACACTCCCATTGTCGTGGCAAAATATATTCTTACAGAAATAACATTCATGGTCTCACCTCAATTATTGTTTATTAAAGTTAAATGGTTGTAAGCAGCTGCAGCTTAAACTCTGTTATTGACAGAAATTCTATACTAGACTGTAGACCGTATTTTATTGCCATACCAAAAAATAATCGTTTCAGATCTTACATTGTGGAACTGGGAAAGTCATTGGTGCTAACGATACATCGTTTCAATGTGACGGTTCGACTTCTTCGTTTCGGGTACTATTCAAAGAGCCTGTTGAAATTAGTCCGTGCGTCACTTATATAGCGTCTGCAACATTGAAAGTAAGTACCTGTTGTTCTTTCAGGCGAAGTGAGTAACGCAGAGTGAGGATTGTTGCTTGGTTACAGCTACTTTTCAGGTGAGATATTTGTATTGTTTTAGATCAATTATGTGTCAGTGATAATTTGTTAATTTTGGTGCAAAATTGTGTAAAGGTTAGTTAATAAATGAAAAATAACTGTTTATTAAGGCGTAGGTAAGTAATCAAGTTTTTTGGGTTAAAACGTAAAACATTGTAATTATGTTTACATCATATCAGTGAATTGTTGTCGATTCTTCAATTTGGATGGTTTTGCTTTGCTATTTCTTTCTGCGTTTGTAGTAGTTTTTGTTATTGTTGTTGTCATCATTAGCTTGTACATAGTATTGTGTGCAGGGTCATCAGGTTGGTTATTTTTCAAAACTGGAATAGCGTAGTTAAATTTGAAACACAATAAAATGGTTTGCTACAGTAATAGCGTTTACTAGTCAAACTGGTTGCAACATTTGCAACCCCGGCATCTTTACAGCGCGGTATATCTGCTTGCACAGATCGAACCCGGTATCTCATTTAACTCCGAACTGGAGAATACGCTTCTCAAATTAAAACATTCAGCTTGAGACATGTGTCTCAAGAAAAATCATCAACAATTTGCATACCACATGAATATGAATCTGCTGGAACGCTGCATAAAATACGCATGTGGACGTTCCAGCTTTAATAATATAGATTTTGTATTATATTTACTGTCTTGTAGGGTCCTGATTCTCATTACGGTACAAAAGGATTGCGTCGCATTGTTCATCAATCGTCGGCGTCCGGAATGGTTACCTTCCAATTTACGTACGCGGCTGGCAATAACAATGGAACTTCTGTTGAAGATGGTCAAATACCAGAAATAATTTTTTATACAAAGCTTGGCAGCTAAAAACAGTATGCCAAGTACAATTAAACGCATCTAGTGCTATACTGACCAGTTTTGATAAAAAATTTAGAATACATAAACATAATCTATAGATATATCAGGATCGTAAAGCATTTAACGTAGAGTTTCCGACAAAGGTCGTTTTATTAAAATCGTTGAAAGGTGTTGTATTTTGCGCAGGTTGTCTTTTTTAGTTGTGATGTGCGTTTCGAATTTATAGCTGAAATATGATTCCAGTACTGCAGTATGACAATCTTCGTAATAAATTAAGTTGTTTCTTTACCTGACTTGCAAGATTGACGCGAAACTTGAAAGGCATTTTTTGTTTTGCGAATGGTTTAAAGAAAAATTGGTTATTTTAAGAAACTGATTTTGTTTGGCGTCGTGAATAATGCAACCCTGTAGTGCTATAATGTGTTATGTAAATGTGTCGTATACAAACATTTCTGTGCTCGAAATTAGGCAAATTCAAGTAAATGTGCCTAGGAAGATGATGTAATGGGTTGAGCTCAGAGGCGTAGGGGAACTTTCTACCGTATTCCTCATATCATTTTCTAGATTCCAACCACCAACGTAGTCAGCTAAAAATATTGTTTTTCTTATCAGTATTGTGGCCAATGTTCAGGCTGTAACCGGATAAAGTGTACTTTTCCGTTTGTTTTGTGTTGTATATAGTTTTGTGTGGTAAACATTTTATTATTTCAGTAAAACGTTTCTTTTCAAATAAAATTTGCGATTTAGGCGTAGGTGTCGACTATTTATTTATATTCGTCTGAGGTAAATAAGCGGAGTATATATAGCGTTGTGTACTTGCCAGTAACCGGCTGGCCGGCCAAAGGTATTGGCCGGCGAGAGTCATTGCTATCACCAGGGTATAAACGGATAGTAAAAATGACGGACACGTATAGTGATGAAAATACCGAAAAACTGATATTGAAGTATATATAAAAGTTTTAAAAATGTTTTATTTCACCGATTTTGGATGAATTTCGTAATGCATATTTCGTTTTCACGCAGATATACGGTTCCACCCTGCTTATCACAGAGAAACCTAAAAACGTGACAATCAATTTTATAGTTTAAATATATTTAGATTTCGACTCTTAAAACTTTTAGCAGGAATCAGAAATTTTGGTTACTAATATCATGGCCCATGTACAGAACAGGGCGGAATAGTTAGTATAAGCATATTCCTAAGCGTAAGGATGAGCCTATTTTTATGCCTAAGTCTAAGAATAATCCTAAGCCTAGACAAAGCGTTTAGTTCTAAAGCTTAAACTTTGCAGGAATATGTTTGTTTGCGATTGCTACGAGTTGTGCCTACAGTTTAAGATTTCAGAATGGTTCAGGAGTCTGCCGCAAAATGTCACAAAAATATAACACAGTATACTTAACTAAATTGCAAAGCCTAAATGGGTCAAGTTGACACCTAAAACCCCTTGGTTGTCCTTGTTTTCTGTATATAAACAAATTTAGTACGCTACCGCCTCCCAAACTCGTGCTATTTCAAGGGATCCTAAAGTAGTATGGGGTCTGCCGCCCCCAAGCTCCTACACTAAAGCGATTCTCACAGTTAAAGCGTCAAAAACACAGTTTGTCATAACTGTCGACTGTCCAAACTGTTCCGCTGTCTCAACTGTCCTAGTTGTCCCAGCTGTCCTAACTGTCCCAGTTGTCCAAGCTGTCCTAACTGTCCCAGCTGTCCTAACTGTCCCAGTTGTCCCAGCTGTCTTAACTGTCCCTCTGTCCTAACTGTCCCTCTGCTCCATGGATAGTGATCAAAATGCCGGAAACGGAAATTTGATACTGAAGTATAAAAGTTTTAAAGATGTTTAATTATTCTCCCACCGCAACTGAGGCATGCAAATATTTACGGATCTTTCTAAATTTTTAAGAAAAAATGGTGTATGCATCGATCTTTTTAAGATTTTGGGTGAATTTTGTGAGTTTTATTCCATTTGGAACAATTGCAGCATATGTGTGTGAGGAAAAATTGAGATATATCTACGAGGTTTATAACTAATTTTGAACTGAAATATAACATAATTTTTGTTATTTCTATAAACAAAACGAAAACGGACACAGATTTTTACCAGAAACGGAGACGGATATCCGGTTACACCCTGGTCGCAACTGCCCGCTGTCCCAACTGTCCCGCTGTCTGAACTATCCCAACTATCCCCACTGTCCCAATTATACTTATGTGTACTGGTACATTGCATTCCCGGGACAATGGGACGGCCTTTAGGGTAACATTGGCCAATAAATTTATACGTTACCAGGCGTTTTTTGATCGCTGGTTTGCCTACGCTGCACTACTGCTTGTTGTTGTGACGGGACAACAGGCTGCCCTCAGCGTACCATTGGCCAATGTTTTGTTCATTAAACGTTTAATTCGCGACCTCGTCTCGCCGAGGTCGTGTTTAAATAGTTGTTCGTTTCGGTATTGATTTGCACATACATGTATGTAAAGTAACTTTTGCGATAACGTAAACCATATTGTAACTGTTACAGTAGGTTAGACCTGCAAGCTGCATCGAAAGGTAAGTCATTTTTCGAACTTACTTTTTGCCAAAAATTTTTTCGGGCCCCGAGGAGAACTTTGGGACCTTGAAAAGTCGAATTTTTCAAAAATTCAAATTTAGGCACGGAAAGACCCAAAAGTGCATGTAGGAATACCAATAGATCCGTGTATCCGCTAAATGTAAATATTTTGGGGGAAAGCCTGAACGATGCTCAATTTTAGCCCATCGGGTTATAAATCACCAGTTTATGGATTTTTTGAGCCGTAGCGGGGTTTTGACATGTGGGAGTTAAGTATGTGACGCCCGGTTGTATTCTCTCGTAGGCTTTTGTGGTGGTTTCAAATTTAGATCTAAGACTTCGAGAGGAGAGCACAGGCGGTTGAAAGGGATGGAAAACGTTGAATTGAGTTGAGTTTAGATTTTTTTGGGCCTGACACAGTCTCTGCTGAGCTGTGTTGACTTGGAAGGTGCTATGAAAATGGTTAGAAATTGTAATTTTTTAACGGTTGAGTTTTGAATTGAAAATTGGCGGTTTATTTGAATAACTCGCTTGACTTCGTAGGTGCTTCCATTAAATTAGTTGTGCGGCAAGTTTGTGGCGAACGTCGCAGTAAAAAATGACGGAACGCCTCACAGAATCTGTACAAATAACAACGAGTTTAATTTATAAATACAATGACAAATTTTACCAACAAACATCTTCTGCAAGAAATTTTGCGTTTCACAAACGGACATTGATCGGCAATAATTTGCATAGATATTGCGGTATATGAAAGTATTGAGAAACATTGCGGTTAACTGTCTTCTATTAAAGGTTATGGAATACTACCAAGATGCAACCTGAGGAGCAAAATACCGGAGCCGGAGCCCCAGGGGTTAACAAATTTTGCCAGTGCTGGAGGTGAAGTCAGAGATGAGGCAAGCTTTCGATGAAAAATATCACTACGCAAGTGACCAGAATCTCCGACAGATATTCTACCGGACCCGGAGGCAGACCACCGGTTGTACCGTGGATAGTACTGAAGTTGTTCTTAGTTTAACGTATATTTCACTGCGAGGTCGTTTCTTGTTGAATTACTGAGCCCAAAACGATTGGTATAGCTTGTAACGTGCCGCCGGCCGGCCGGTCAAGCGTTCCGTTGGCCGTCGGCCAGTAGCAAAAGTGGTAATTGCACAACACTAATCGGTACATACAGATATATTAAGTATTCAAGTGAAACATCCCCATTTCGTTTCACTCAGGTTTAATTATTGGGTTATAACTTAGAAACAGAGACTTTTGGGTTTACAAACTGCGAAGCTTTGGCAAACAGGTTTCATATGACTTTAGTAGAGGCAAGCACCATAATTTACATGAGAATTTCATTTTGGGTGCACTATGAATGAACGGCCACGGGAAATTGTTGCGACTTGTTTTAGTCGATGATGAAAGACTTCGATGAAAAATGATGCAGTTGCTAAGATAAATAATTGTTGCGCCACATGAAGGCTGACGACAAACGACGACATTGGTATTGGTTTGTATGCTGGCGTCAGTTTAGGCGGCATGCAGTACGCAGCGTTTTTGTGTCTTTCGATGTTGATCTGAAACAAATTTTAGAGGGAACTCAGGGTCAGGCTTCGGTAGGGAATCCGGTTGTCACTGGTGGTAGATTTTGTGTCTGCTACAAATATGAGCCTGATATACGCAAAAAACACGGAGAAATTTTGCGTAGTGCCGTTATTACCTAGTGAGGGTTCAACCGGAGGTAAAACGTACCGAAGCCGAAGTTTAGTAAAGTTTGCCTGATTCGAAAGTTAAATCGGAGATGAAGCGCAAATGCGTTTACTAAAAACAAAATTTTAATTTGGAAATAACTGTAAAATGTCAAAATGTTTTGTATTTAGGCTTACCAAAAGTTAAAGTCAAAAACGCATTGAACGATGCAAATTTTTGTACAGCTATGGAAAATTTCACTACAAAAATTGATCAGAGCCGGAGGCCTACTGTCAGCTGGAGCCGGCGAAACACGTCGTTGTAACCTGTTACTAATAATTTATTTATTGCTTACAATTGAATTTTATGGTGACAGACCGGGCGTAAACGGATAGTAAAAATAACGGTTACTGAAACGGAAACGGAAAATGATCAAAATAACGGAAATGGAAAACGGATATTGAAGTGTAAGTTTCATTAGCTGTGCCAACACAATTGAGGTATGCAAATATATATTTTTTCCGAGCTTTCTAAATTTTTGAAGAAAAAATGGCGGATGCATTCCAATTTTAAAGATTTTGGATGAATTTCGTGATTTTTATTTCATTTCGAACAATTACAGTTTAGTGTATCCATAATGAAAAATTGCGAAATATATACTCGATTCTATTAAAATTTTGGACTAATTTTCTGCTTAGGCTTAAGCTGCGGTATAGGCTTGTCCTTACGCTAATAGGCTTACGCTTAGGAATATGCTTATACTACTGTTGCGGCTCTAGTTTTTACATGCCTCCCTGATGAAGCCCTATGGAATAGTTTAGGTTTTATGCAGACTGTTCGTATTAGGTTTGGAGTGTTTCGCATCTTAAGTTTTTATGCAGAGTGTTCGTCGTATCTTTAAGAGTTCACTTTAATTGTTTCTAATTGAGTTTTAACAGAAACGGCAAAACACTCGACAATAATCTTAAAAATTTGAATTATATGTGATATTATGATCAGTCAAATTTTGGAACGCCTGGAAATATTTGCATACCCCAGTTGTAATAGGCAGAAAATTTAAAAAAATAAACTTGTATAAAATAAACTGTTTGCTTTATTCCGTAAAAATCGGAAATAAACACCTGGTTTCAGTTAGAAAATTTCGGTATTGAGAAATACACACAGCATCGATTTCAATTGTTTCGACAACGACATCAACGAAACATTTTGAATATTTGATATTTATTTTTAATATTAATATCTCAAATCACTTACATATTTTCGTTCGAGTTTGTGTAATAGTGATTCAATACCGACAAGGCTACTTGATATCATATGATAATAAGGGCTTTTCGTTGATAACAGCAGCCCAACGTACATTGTATCACTAACGTCTTTGAATGGTTGATACATTGATTTGCATCGACCACGAAGCAGCGAAAATGATGCTGAAGGTAAAATTTTTTCCATTTTTTTTGTATTAAATTTTACCAACATTTCTGTGCAAATTTTGAAGTTGATTTCGCCAAAAATTATATATCTCAACACAGCGTTAGCTATGGTTAAAATAGGGTGATATGTTGAATGTGTTGAAACTACGACGACTGTGAACGCTTTCTGATTGCAGCGATTTCTTCCTTTGCTTTGCAACTTGTCTTGTAAATACTATGCAGGTATGTTTGGAGAGTCGAAAATGGAAATTATGGTGACTTGATTTTAAGAGTTGCGCTATAAGTACTTATGTTAACGTGAGGCGCCCGCCCATATGGCGCCGTCCGTCACCGTGCGGTATCGTACGCAAATAATTCACGTACGATAACGTGTGGTGACGGACGGCGCCGTACGGGTAACGGACGGTGACGGAGGGCACCGGACGTCAAGTATAGCGCAACCCTTATTTTAGAATGAGTTGAATCATTCAGTCTGAGTTAAGACTACCAGAACTCAGAATTCTGAGTTTAATTAATTAACTCAACCGCAATCAACTTGACAGTTGTGAGAATCAACTCAATTCAGAATGATTAATATTTATTGTTATAACTAACAAATAACTACTCGCTAGCTGAGTTGATTAATCAACGCATTGTAATTTTTGTGTAATTGATAACGGGTGCTATATATAGCATTTGAAACCAGGATCTCTAATGCTAAATTTCGTATTATTGGTCTATTAAATGATGCCCCCTCGCCCCACTTCCAATTCTGGCGTTGACTAACTGGCGATAACTGCTACCCGTTTACCATTTATGTGCTAATTTATCCACCTGTCATGTATGAATCAGCGAACATTGCTAAACTTTCTTCGCGTTCAACCATATCTAACGCTTGTTTAGTAGTCATAACTCGTGTGGTACGTCCTGGTTTCGATAACGATTTGTTAACTCTTTGTGTCCATCCGACATCCCCATCACTGACAGCGCTTTCAAGGAAATAATCCGAACGATCTTTGGGAATAACAACACGAGAGATATCATTTTGTTCTTCGAGTGCAATTGGAAGCTTTTGTAGCGTATCTATAGCTGGTCGGGGGGTACGGTTGACCAATGTTTTAACCAGGGATCCCTCGAATAGGATTGAAGTTACAAGTGAAAGCAACGCGGTAACAAATAACAGGATGCGTTTGCCGTACCTGCTGGTGGTGGATAAATTGTGTAGTATGCTTGGCTCTTGGTTTAACATGTTTGAGAATACGCCAAATGCTATCTGAAAAAAAATAATATATATATATATATATATATATATATATATATATATATATATATATATATATATATATATATAAATTTTAACTCAAAGATACGCATTGCATCCCACGTGGGATTTTCAAAGCACCTTATTTGAATGAACGTTAGCGGTCATAGAAATATTTTTTGTAAATTTTAATTTGTGCATTTTGCTTGTAAAACACCTCTGTACAATCTGGCAGTGCCCATGGTTCTATAATCTTACAATGCGATCTTAAATCGAATACACCAAACTGGTAAAAATGTTACATGACCAGTTGAACCTTTTAGGGGTGTTAAAACCAAAATTGTACCTGAAATGCAATTTCAGTTGGTCGATTATTATTGGTGCGCTCGTATAATAGTAACTCTATTGCACATAAACAAACAATAACGGCAAGCATTAGTAGCAGTATCGCAGTCCAACATGCAGGACTCATTATTTTGAGTAAAAGTTTTGAAGATCCAAAAACATCCTTTGCAAATGTAGGCCGTCTCATAATTAGTCCCACTGTCCCTCGTGAAGACATTTCAAAAAACAATGGAAACGTATAATTAAGGCCACAGTTAAGTCGATTAGTTACCATATAATACGGCACACAAATTAGCGCATTATGATACATACTTCGACCCATCAGCCCTGAAAATCCCCCGGTACAGTTAGCGCCACCTTCACTCCCCCATACTACGTTAGGACCGTAGAGTTTCGTTCGAAATGGTATTTTGAGGGCAGTTAAAATATACGTGCACAGCTCGTAAACGATGCCTAGTTGTTGAGATTGTGATTTGCATCGAGTCGAATAGCTTCCACCTGTATCATGAAGACGTTGGCTGGCAGAAAACTGGCTACAGCCGTAACTGTACGGTGAGTACGGAGCATGAATGACTTCAAGAACAGGTTTCGCAGTGCTACTTGACATTACAGACAGTTTTAATAAAATTCATTTGAAGAAAGTTGAAACGATTAACTGCTAAATTTCACTAGAAAAAAATGCTCAGCACTTGAGCAAAAAGGGATATGTTTCATATTCCTATCAAAAGTATGGTAAACTAGATCAGCACATTCGCTTGATGTAACCTGGAAAAGTATTAAGAAACAATAGCGTCCAAAATCATGTTAATTATTAATTTTTCTGAAACATCTTGCGGACAGCAAATCTATTTCTAACATTGAAGTTTTTGACAGGATTTGTTAGCAATTTTCAGATATTCCTTAGGGTCGCAGAAACATGGCTGAGGTATACCGCTCTTTGATTTTGCAAGTTAATCGATGTTGCCAGAATACGGTGCGATTTGTGAGCTTAAATAGTCGTGCCTATGCAGTGAAACAGATAAATAACTCGGGTGGAAAATGCGCATTTATATAATTTGTCACTAAGGTAAAAAAATCGAGTAAACTCAAAAGTCACTTATAAGTGGAGCATTTTTAAAGCATCAATTGCGATTCGTTTTGTGACGTCTGTTCAAGGAAGTATCTAACAAAATTGGTCATCAAAACTCTAACAGCCATTATGTCGCCACACAATGCTCTTATGAAATTCAATTATATAACTATGGTAATACAAAGCCATAGGTAAATTTAATACGTTTTGTAGAGAACTTCAATATACATTCATGGATTCCAAGCTAAATCTGTCTACATTTCAGAAATAATTTCGCTTTGCATTCAAGAAAAGCATCTGTTTTTTACAAAAAATATTACAGAAATTTTGCTGTCCGCAATATGTTTCAGAAAAATTAATAATTAACATGATTTTGGACGCTATTGTTTCTTAATACTTTTCCAGGTTACATCAAGCGAATGTGCTGATCTAGTTTACCATACTTTTAATAGGAATATGAAACATATCCCTTTTTGCTCAAGTGCTGAGCATTTTTTTCTAGTTTCAACCGCTTTACCAAGCTGCTGCATTAATCCGTGGGGGTGACATCGTCCGTTGCTGTGAAGCTAACCGTTTGTGTGAAACCAACCCTTGGGCGAAAACCGGCCGTTGAGGGGAAACCAGCCGTTAGGATCAAACCAACCTCTGTGGCAAAATTAACCGCTGGGGTGAAATAACCGCTGGGGTAAAACGAGCCACTGGGGTGAAACGAACCGTTGGGGCAAAACCAACCGTTGAGGTAAAACCAACCGTTGGGGTGAAACCAACCGTTGGGGTGAAACCAACCGTTGGGATGAAACTGACCGTTGAGGTAAAACCAACCGTTGGGGTGAAACCAATCGTTGGGGTGAAATCAACCGTTGGGGGTGAAATCAACCGTTGGGTGAAACCAACCGTTGGGGCAAAACCAACTGTTGGAGTGAAACCAATCGTTGACGTAAAACCAACCGTTGGGGTGAAACCGACCGTTGGGGTGAAACCAACCGTTGGGGTGAAGCTAACAGTTGAGGTGAAACCAACCGATGGGGAAAAACCGATCGCTGGGGTGAAACCAACCGCTGGGGTAAAACGAACCGTTGGGGTGAAACCAACCGTTGGGGTGAAACCGACTGTTAGGGTGAAACCAACCGTTGGGGTGAAGCCAACCATTGGGGTGAAACCAACCATTGGGGTAAAACCAACCGTTGGGGTGAAACCAACCGTTGTGGTGAAACCAACTGTTGGGGTGAAACCGACCGTTAGGATGAAACCAATCGTTGGGGTGAAACCAACCGTTGGGGTGACACCGATCATTGGGGTGAAACCAACCGTTGGGGTAAAACCAACCGTTGCGGTGAAACCAACCGTTGGGGCGAAGCTAACCGTTGGGGTGAAGCCAACCGCTGAGGGGAAACCAACTGTTGAGGTGAAACCAACCGTTGTGGTAAAACCGATCATTGGGATGAAACCAACCGTTGGGGTAAAACCAACCGTTGGGGTGAAACCGACCCTTGGGGTGAAACCAACTGTTTGGGGTGAAGCCAACCGTTGAGGTGAAACCAACCGTTGGGGTGAAACCAACCGTTGGGGTGAAACCAACCGTTGTGGTAAAACCAACCGTTGGGGCAAAACCAACAGTTGGGGTGAAAGCAACCGTTGGGGTGAAACCGACTGTTGAGTGAGACCAACCGTTGGGGTGAAACCATCCGTTGGGGTGAAACCATCCGTTGGGGCAAAACCAACCGTTGGGGCAAATCTAACTGTTGCGGCAAAACCAACCGTTGGGGTCAAACCAACCGTTGGGGTGAAACCAACCGTTGGGGAGTTGGGGAAAAACCAACTGTTGGGGTGAAACCAACCGTTGGGGTGAAACCAACCGTTGGGGTAAAACCAACCGTTGGGGCAAAACTAACTGTTGGGGCAAAACCAACCGTTGGGGCAAAACCAACCGTTGTGGTGAGACCAACCGTTGGGGTGAAACCAACCGTTGGGGTGAAACCAACCGTTGGGGTGAAACCAACCGTTGGGGTGAAACCAACCGTTGGGGTGAAACCAACCGTTGGGGTGAAACCAACCGTTGGGGTGAAACCAACCGTTGGGGTGAAACCAACCGTTGGGGTGAAACCAACCGTTGGGGAAAAACCAACCGTTGGGGAAAAACCAACCGTTGTGGTGAGACCAACCGTTGTGGTGAGACCAACCGTTGGGGTGAAACCAACCGTTGGGGTGAAACCAACCGTTGGGGTGAAACCAACCGTTGGGGTGAAACCAACCGTTGGGGTGAAACCAACCGTTGGGGTGAAACCAACCGTTGGGGTGAAACCAACCGTTGGGGTGAAACCAACCGTTGGGGTGAAACCAACCGTTGGGATAAAACCAACCGTTGGGGTGAAACCAACCGTTGGGGTGAAACGAACCGTTGGGGTGAAACCAACCGTTGGGGTGAAACCGACTGTTAGGGTGAAACCAACCGTTGGGGTGAAGCCAACCATTGGGGTGAAACCAACCATTGGGGTAAAACCAACCGTTGGGGTGAAACCAACCGTTGTGGTGAAACCAACTGTTGGGGTGAAACCGACCGTTAGGATGAAACCAATCGTTGGGGTGAAACCAACCGTTGGGGTGACACCGATCATTGGGGTGAAACCAACCGTTGGGGTAAAACCAACCGTTGCGGTGAAACCAACCGTTGGGGCGAAGCTAACCGTTGGGGTGAAGCCAACCGCTGAGGTGAAACCAACTGTTGAGGTGAAACCAACCGTTGTGGTAAAACCGATCATTGGGATGAAACCAACCGTTGGGGTAAAACCAACCGTTGGGGTGAAACAGACCGTTGGGGTGAAACCAACTGTTTGGGGTGAAGCCAACCGTTGAGGTGAAACCAACCGTTGGGGTGAAACCAACCGTTGGGGTGAAACCAACCGTTGTGGTAAAACCAACCGTTGGGGCAAAACCAACAGTTGGGGTGAAAGCAACCGTTGGGGTGAAACCGACTGTTGAGTGAGACCAACCGTTGGGGTGAAACCATCCGTTGGGGTGAAACCAACCGTTGAGGCAAAACCAACCGTTGGGGCAAATCTAACTGTTGCGGCAAAACCAACCGTTGGGGTCAAACCAACCGTTGGGGTGAAACCAACCGTTGGGGAGTTGGGGAAAAACCAACTGTTGGGGTGAAACCAACCGTTGGGGTGAAACCAACCGTTGGGGCAAAACCAACCGTTGGGGCAAAACTAACTGTTGGGGCAAAACCAACCGTTGGGGCAAAACCAACCGTTGTGGTGATACCAACCGTTGGGGTGAAACCAACCGTTGGGGTGAAACCAACCGTTGGGGTGAAACCAACCGTTGGGGTGAAACCAACCGTTGGGGTGAAACCAACCGTTGGGGTGAAACCAACCGTTGGGGTGAAACCAACCGTTGGGGTGAAACCAACCGTTGGGGAAAAACCAACCGTTGGGGAAAAACCAACCGTTGTGGTGAGACCAACCGTTGGGGTGAAACCAACCGTTGGGGTGAAACCAACCGTTGGGGTGAAACCAACCGTTGGGGTGAAACCAACCGTTGGGGTGAAACCAACCGTTGGGGTGAAACCAACCGTTGGGGTGAAACCAACCGTTGGGGTGAAACCAACCGTTGGGGTGAAACCAACAGTTGGGATAAAACCAACCGTTGGGGTGAAACCAACCGTTGGGGTGAAACCAACCGTTGGGGTAAAACCAACCGTTGAGGTGGAACCGATTGTTGGGGTGAAACCATCCGTTGGGGTAAAACCAACCGCAAGCTCTATAAAGTGGTGAAAGTTATAATCGTTAAATTACATAGCTAACGTGTAAAAAGTGTTGAACCAAAATGAAAAATTTCGTGCACTTTCTGTAAGGAGTTTTTTGACCGTAACTATTGAAGATCACACTGGTTTGCAAAATCCTTTGGCACAAATATTCCCTACGTACCAGGATACCAGTGTACAAAATTTAAACGATATAGATCTGATATTACTTGAACACCAACATGCGATCTAAACTGAAAATACGCGCTTGAGATGCGCGAATCATATATATGAACACTATCGTGTTCATATGATTTAAAATCTGATATACACCTTAAACTTGTTTTTGCAATTTATAAATATTAGATTTAAAATTTTAAGCACAGTGCCTATTCAGGTATCTGGCATTCATTTATTATTGAATTCCAGTTGTCCGGACATCCTGTTACAAATTAGTTACAAAAATGTTTTTTGCGATTCCCACGTTGGCAGTCTATTTTACGCTCAAGTATATGAAGAACAATAACTCTTTGTATGAGGTGAGCAATGCGCGGTACTGTAGTGACCCGAATAAGACGGGGACTGATATTTATTTGGCCTCTCCAGAAGGTACCTCCACTTGTTATTCGGTTACGGACTGTTATTTAATTTAGACCCACGCTCCGCCGCCCTTCGTTATTGATATATATCCGGTACTGCAATTATCGGTTCAATTAAACGTTTATTTGTCTTGTGTCAATAGCTTGAGCGATAATATATACAAGCTTTAGGAATGTATTTTCAAAATTTAAGTACGCTTTAAAGTTTCGCACTCAAATTATTTGGTCATGGAGTCATATTTATGTGCTACAATTAGGGTCAATTGACATTTATGGACTCTAATTAAGGTTTAGGGACTCTATCCGCTTACGGACTCTTATTAGGGATACGGACTCCAATTGATTCGGACTCAAAATGAAGACTCCCTCTTATTACCCCACCTCTTATTCGGGTCAATATAGTATAGAAGCACGCTTACAGGAACTATACTTGAGTATTTTTCCCTCTGCAAATTGCCTCAGGATTAATAAACTTGCAATATCACACGGAGCCCCTGCCAAACTAACAAGACCAACATATGCTATGCGTCTGTGCTCTGATATTCCAAAATACAAAATTTTTCCAGCTATTTCATGTTTTTACTATAAACTCCCCCGAGAACACCCACGCTGAAGACCCTTGCTTTTGTTGGCCAACGTTACTGTTATGTCCGCTAAACTCTATAGATCAGACACATTCCTTAGCCTAAACCCTATTAAGCGTAAAAACAAGTGTTAAACCTATGTCTTAGCCTAATCAAAATAGTTGGAAATGTAATAGAACTCCAGTTGCAGTCGTGGAAAAAAGTGAACGTTTTAATACGGGACGTTTAGCCGATAGCTACGTATAATGTAAAGCCATGAGAACAAGGAACTTAAAATGAAATATTTATTATTTTATAAAGTATTTTGATACTATTCAAATACTGCAAAGAGCGATACAATTGCATTTGTTGGCAAAAACGGTATGGCGTATAAAATTATACAAAAAAAATAAAATAAAAAATGTTGGAACGAAATCAAGCGAGCAGTGTTTAACACTTATATCATATATGCGATGTGTAAAATCTCCACAAGACGTGAAAGCCCCCTCTGGCTCAAGCGTCAAGCTCCTATAGCTCACTGGTCATCGTAAACGCCTCCCACCCGTGAGCCTGGGGTTCGAATCTCACCTTAAAATTACAAATCATGTGAAATTGCAAATATTCATGTGAGAAAGGGTAACTTTAAATCTACGACTAAGCGGAAGACTGAGCAATGGAAACATTCTTGAATACCATTTGATGTTAAAAATATCCCGGTCAAGCATTAAATATTGAAAACCCTAAAGTCTAAAGCGTTAACCTTGTAGACGCAAAGATTTAATATCACATTAAAATGTAACGGACACCAGGTTTATAGGTTATAAAATTTTAACACACCCCGTGTATAAATTTTTCAGGCCCTACTGAACAGTCTGGGTTCAGGCCCTACTGAACAGTCTGGGTTCAGGCCCTAAGCCAACGCCATCGTTGGAATAGTCGGCCCACCCAAGCAGGTCCAAAGAGGCCCGAAACATAACGTTTCACAGTTCAACTTCCTGGACTTTTGTCTATCCCAAAGCACCTTTCGTAGCCTTTTCGGCATGCTAGAAGGTTACCAAAACTTTGAGGAGGGGCATGGAGGGAGTTTCTAGGTCTTATAAGCGGGTCTTAAATTTTTCTAGGCAGCACCAAAATTTTTAGGTCTGAGTAGCAACACTCCATCCGTGGACTCTCGGATTGTGCTAGTTTATTCAAGAAACCGAACGTCCTCTGTTTGGGACCGTCATACAACACAGTTGTAGCACTGTTTATCGTCCTTCCGGTATACAAACGCACGCCGCTAAGCGCTCGCATAGTGCACTGTGCAGAGTTCGCGCTATCGCACTCGTTCGACACTTGTGCGTTGGTTCTTTTATTCATTTGCGCAGAAAGATAATCGTGCGCACACTCGCTGCACTTTCTTCAGCTAGTGCCGCACACTTGACGCATCGCAGCAACGCGCGTTCACATCTTGAAAGCTTGCAAAGTCCTTCTACAACTGTTATACTTATATGCCAGTTTGACGCATGCCTAAAATAGGCGGCCCTAACCTTGAACGTGTGGCGAAGTTTAAGAGCCCAAAAACATTCCATTAGCTATTTGTTTTCACTCAAATTGCAGTTCCCGGTAAAACGGAATCCAGGTGTACCGTATATAATTAAAACTAAATATATTTTGCTTTCAACAATACATATTCAGACTCTCAAACCAATACCTACAAGGGCTCGTGTTAATCTCGCTGCCGTTTAGAATCCCATCATCACATCACAAGAATTTGAGGTGTGGTCGAAGGTGAAATTTTGGGGTTACGGGTTTTGTGGTGGAAAATGGAATTTTGGGTTTTTAGGATATGGTCAAAATTGGGATTTTGGGTTTTCGGGATAAGGTCGAAAGTGGGATTTGGTATTTTAGGATATGGTCGAAGGTTGAATTTTGGGATTTTGGATATGCTCGAAGGCTTGATTTTGGGATTTTGGCATTTTGGGATTTCAGGATATGGTCGAAGCTGAGATTTCAGGATTTTGGGATTTCGGGATATGGTCGAAGGTGGGATTTTGGAATTTCGGAATACGGTCGAAAGTGGGATTTTGGGATTTCTGGACATGGTCGTTGGTGTGATTTTGGCATTTCGAGATACGGTCGCATGTGGGACTCTCCTGAAGCCTAGCCTAAACTTAAGTCTACGTCATTTACGGCCTAATCTATGCTAAAAGCCAAACCTGCTCCTAAATTCCAAGCCCAACCCTAACCCCAAGACTAATCCTGAGCCTAAGCCTGAGATTTAGCTCAATGGTCATTTAATATCTAATCTATGTTTAACCCAAAGCCTATTCATAAAGCCTAAGCCGAAACGTAATCCTAAGTCTACGCCATTTACGGTCTAATAATATGCTTAAAACGAAAGCAAGTTTCGCTGTTTAACTCCGGGGAGCGCAGTCCGCACTAGTCGCATTCCTGTTTGTTGGCGGTGCAAACTACATGACTTTAAATAGTTAAATTTTCGTCGCAAATCTCATAGCCACTGAAAATCCCAGCCAAATTTGTGTGCGCTAAAAAACTTGAGGAACTATTAAAAATATAACGCTACATTATACGTTTTTCACGTTTCAAGCTGCAACTTTCAACTGTTATACTAAATTTGGTGTAACTGGATATCCATTACCGTTTCTGTTTCGGGTAAAAATAGAACATGTTTGAAAGATTTGTACTTCAATATCTGTTTTCCGTTTCTGTTATTTTGATCACCATCCATTTGCGTTACTTTTACTATCCGTTTACACCCTGGGTATACATACACAAAAAATCAATCGAGTGTAGCACGTCTTTATTTTAAACACTTTTTAGCATTTGTCAAACCTTATTTTAGCATCAGTACCAAACGGTTTTTTTATCAAAACGCGAAAAGCGGTTTAATAGTTTTGACACCATTTCTAGAAACGAAATTATAATTTCAAAGATTACGATTCTAGAGCTTGTCGAGTCAATTTTTTCGCAAGTTCCAGCAACTTATCTTCATTTAATTCAACGTTTGTACCCAAAATAATATTGGCTGGTTGAATACGAAATTGCGTACCAGTCAATTGTCCATACTGTGATTGGGGAATGGGAAACGATTTTGCTAAGATATCATTTACATAGCGAGTTGTTATGATACCCAGTGCGCGTTTGAGTAGTTCATTGTCAGATACCTGCCCTGAAATGATATTAATCCTTTCCCGCATCAATATTTTCTTGTCTCATCTGTGAGCTACATTTTTATGTTAAAATTTTGAATTTCAGAAACTGGAGAGAGACAGTATAGAGTTCTGCATAACATTATAGAATCATCAAGAAATTCTCTGGATTCGCTATGGGATGGTACAATGATTTTCTAGCGCAATACTTAACCCAGCGAGAAAGCTCGACGTCAGAATTCCTGACGCCTTTGCTTCAGGAATGTAGCCAGCCGAACCTGCTGGAAGCGTAGAATATTCATTTAGGCTACGCAAGTAATTCAGATAACATAAAAGCTAAGTGGAACCTCTTCTAGTCATGGGTCAGATTTTTCTGGCGGGGGGGCTGCGACCAACCCTGACCACCTTCTGGTTATCGCCGCCCTTTCCTTACCTCTGGTAACATCGACATTGATTTTGTTCAGCGTTGCGTGACCATAAAGCTGGCTCGTTTTGGGCACCACTCCTAGATGAACGTCCATTTCATACTCACTGGTGCCTCGAAATGTTCTCGGAGTAATTTCACTAATTCGATCGCTTCTTACTTGCGCTAAGAATTTAAGTTTAATCATTTCGTTGTTGTTGTTGTTGTTGTTGTTGTTGTTGTTGTTGTTGTTGTTGTTGTTGTTGTTGTTGTTGTTGTCGTCGTCGTCGTTGTTGTTGTCGTCGTTGTTGTTGTCGTCGTCGTTGCTGTTGTTGTTGTTGTTGTTTTTATTGTTTTCATTTTCATTACTGGCAACAAATTGAACGTATGGCATATCTCCTGTGATTATCGACTGCTCAATCGTTCCACGTTCGTTGTCGTTGAGTTTCCATTTCAGTACACGTTTGAGGCGTAAATGATACAGCAGCGAGTTGACAAGATAATCCGAAAACTGTACGTACAGATGAGGTTCGGCATCAGTGTCTTTAACGTCTGCTGGCTGTTGTAGTTCACTGGAACGTTTCGTTATATCGCTTTTATCGTTCGCATTGCGATCTGCCAATCAAAAACCTTAATATTACGACGGCTCTTGGGCGCTATACTTTTTAACTATTTTGTCAACGCCGAGCCAACGCATGTGTAGTGCCACATTGCGTCGCATAAAACAATTTGTAAACAAATATTCTTTCACTTGCGCCGCCGGACGGCGCTGCAGTGGCAAGTATAGCGACACCCTAAAGCTTTCTGACATGAATATTTTCAATTTCACCTGAGGTCTATAGCAGTATTGTTAACTTTATGAGCATAATAACAGAGCAGAATTGTCAACTTCATGCGCGTAATAACCCTTCGCTAAAATATTGAAGTGAAACACGCCTGTCGCTGTTATTCCGAAATTACAAGACCTATCGCTATTTGGTGCTAGGTGCCGCACATTTGAGAATGCCGAGGCTGATTTGATACTCCCGAAGTCTTGGATGGAGGCGTTTACGATCGCCACTCTGCTCATTCGAGCCCAAGATATCTCTCTTTTGTTGTGGAGATGTTGTGCAGTGAGTTTGCGTAGCACCTGTTAAACGCGTTGTTTTGTGTATTATTTCTCGCGGAGAGTTTGCGCTGCGCTGAGTTGGTTAGAGTATACTACAGGTGAGCAGAAGTTAACAGTCCTCCTTGTATAGTTACACAAAAGTTTGAACGTTTGCAAATGCACCTTTGCAACTTTTTCAATTTTGCCCTAGTTGAGCTGAGCTGGCTGTCTGCATGCCATAGGCTCAATACCTCTTACCACTGCTCAATTCGTCGCTTTCAGCGGCGCTGTTAGTTTTCCACTTGTTGCTTCTTCGTTGTGGTTCATTTCTATTATCGCGACTGCTATCCTCCAAAACTACTCTACTCTGATAATTCAAAGCTTCAATTTGTGACTCCATCGACGGCAACGGCGGTGCTCCAAACGGCGTAGGCCGCCGTCTAAAGTTATGTCGCCGATGAACAATCGCCGCTTTATGCTCCGAGTCAATGAATGTGCCCGATAGTTTAGGTTGATGTTTATTGTTGAACCGAAAATCAACAAAATAATCGCTCATCGGTGCGGACATGATTTGATTGAGTTGCGATGGCTCGATTCCAAGACGTCTGAGCACATTTTGATCGCTTTCGTTCAGAGTGACCGCTTGAGCCGGATACAACGGAACTTGACCTTGTGGACTGATCGGAAGCCGGCTGAGCATGCCTTTAAAGTGATCATTGATCGTTTGGCCGACACTTGTTGTGATTTTCATGCAAATCTCGCTGTAACAAATGCGTTCCAATATGTGACATTTTAGTATATTTTCTCAGTTGGTATAGCGCCGAATAATAAACGTCCAGCCGCGGACGTAGCCAGCCAAACTCAACAACGTTAAAAGTGTTTCAAAAGTATGTGGTAAGAATCGATTTCCTTTAAATGCCATTTTGATAGTTTTTAAACAAATTTAGAGACAAAGTTGAAATTTTTTAATGGGACGTCAACATCGCGTGAGAAGATGCTTCGTTCAAATATGTAAAAAAATCCAAAACAGAAATGCTTGAATATTACACGTTAATTTTGGCTTAAACTTCATTTCGCGGGATTTACAGTATTTCAGTATAAACGCGATGACGGTATTTTCCTGTCTCATGTGGTTTTAGGATTGAACGAATTCTATCACAACACTGAAAAACTGTATTGCTTACTCTCCAATTAAGTGTTTGCCAACACGTTGAATAACATCTTTAAGCGTTCCAAGAGTTTTCATTCCTTTTCCGGAAAGACGCGATAAGTCGATTTTAAATTCACCAATTTCCACGGCACAATTTAAAATTTTTGTTTGCGGCAGCAATGTCACCGGATTCGGAATAATTTGTAGCGTAGCGCCAGCGTTGAAATTGAGAAATTCAGATTCTACTGGGCCGCTGACGTCAATCTTACCTCTGAGCATTGTTGTTTCGACCAAACCCTAAAATAACACACAGCGAAACTAAAGCCTTGTAAAAAGCAATCAAAAACAGTGGCGGATGTAGGATTTTTTGTTGACGAGAATCATAGGTGTAACCGCCGGCGGAGTTGCAGTGGGTCCAACAACTACGTGGACCTTCCTTTATTTGGGTTGAAAAGTAAAATTTTCAACTTAAATTTTGTGTTGTTGCCACGAATTTATTGAGATTTGTTAAATTTGGCATTAATAGAAATGAAAAATTGTCCTGCGGTGCAAAGGACACGACACCATATGCAGTAATAATACAGCCACATTGTATTGTGGTCGTCTTCTTTACACACTGACCGCTCTGGTTCGGGCTCAAAAGCTCTAACCTCGATTAATGAACAAAAACAATTGCTAATTTATTTATTTTAGAAAGTTCATTTTGCCAAGAATCGCTGATCACTTTATGGACAACATTATACGGTATATACCGCCTTGTACGGTACAAAATGTACCAGCTCGCGTTGCGTTTTTGCTTAACACCCGCATTTTTACACCGATACCTAGCAGGGTACAACCGGAGGACTACATCGCGCTCCGGCAGAATATCGGCCTCACACTCCGGCTCCGGTAAGTTTCGGTGACCTCCGGCTCCAGCTCTGGTATTTTTCACCTCCGGTTGCACCCTGATACCTAACTACCACGTGAAACACACAATAGAATTCGATAATCAGTTGAATACTTTTTGTCAGAGTGATTTTTCACTGAACATTGAACGTTCGAATGGTTATATTGTGCGATAAAAAATTTAATTTGACCTAAATATCGATATCGAACCTGTCATCATTGGAGCCGCACATGACTAATATTTTCCTTAAATTTAATACCAAGATCACATCTGGCATCTAGCTCGCTTCGCTCGTAAGGCTTACTTTAATTGTTCTTCCTCTATTGTGGCTGGCTGCGCGGAGCGTATGCCTTACACATAGCCTGTCAAAAGCATGCACTTCAAATTAAGATTTTGCATTAGAATTTTTACAGTAATTTACCGTTCATATTGACGCTTCGATTGCATTATATTTGTCAGCCGGACAATGTATAGAATAGGGCTGTAACAGTAGAACAAGCGTATTCCTAAGCCTCAGTCTTTAGCTAACCGTAAGAATGAGCTTATATCTAAGCCTAAGCAAAAAAAGTTGTCTAAAGCTACAGCTTAGTCATACGAAAAAACGTTACGCCTCTGATCTTTACATGGGTCGAGTAGCCCAATCTCTTTGTCGTTTCTGGTGCGAAGACAGAAAAAAGTTCACAAATATATACGCGATGAAACCAGAATGTATTATATATGCTTACTGTCATTCGCATTTTCTTTAAATTTTTCATTTCAACTCTGATACCGTCTGGTTGTAATGTAGCGGTATACTGAGGCGGCTAAAATTTCAAGCATAACTATGATTTTCGATGCCACATTGAGTATGTGTGCCAACGTTTGTGTGATTTGAGACAGCAAAATTTCTGTAGCTGTAAAACATCAAATATTGGTTTATTATTATTATTGTGTTCCATTGCCGTTATCTTTAATATGTATTGTACACTTTAATCCACATTTAGGCTTCGGCTTGGGCTTAGGACAAGGCTTACTTATACTCTAAATTTTACAAAACAAAATACGTCACAGTTTTAAAATTAAGCTTGATGTCACATCAAATGTATTCTTTCTTATGGGCTAAGGCGACGCACTTAATAATATTAGCACATTCGTGGCAAGACAAGGTGCGTAAGTAAGATCTTGAGAATACCTCATTTTGGAGCAGCACTTACAGCACAAAACGAAAAATAAAATTAGTTTATACTCGTTTTCAACTTTAAAGTATGTTATTATTATTGTTATTATTATGGCCCATACATAAAACAGGGCCGGAACATTTTCGTACGGGGCTGCAATAGAGTCAGCTATATGCTGTAGAGTAACTTTTTTGTTTAGGCATAGGCTTAGGCTTAGGCTTAGGAATAGGCTCATCCTTACGCTTAGCGTCATTCTTAGGCTTAGGCTTAGGAATACGCGTGTACTACTGTTCCAGCCCTGTTCTATACATGGGCCATTATTATTATTATTATATACACTTGATCCCTCCAGTTTACTTGGTCCGTTTATCATTTATTTAACCTTTAGGAAATAAATATACAAGAGCCGAACCGACATTCAATTACGCCCCCGAACTGAAATAATAAAACTTCAGGTAAACATTCTGTTGTTTCTGGATAACTGTTTTACTTATTCCCACAATAATTATTGTCTATTTCATATGTAATCTAATTTAAAGCTTGTATTTTTGGTTTCGACTCTTATACGAGATGCGTTTAATAAGAGCCTGACGCTCGCACCCTACTGGGCTTGCACGTCTTATGAACATTTTGTACACATCGCATACACTTAATAATAATTGTCAAACACTGTGCACGTTTATGCCGTGTATCGGTTTGAATGCAATACCTCAAATTCGACTACTTTAATATTGCGCATTTTATGCGTTCCGTCAAATGGTTTGTCGGTAGTAACTTGCATTTTCGACACTTCTAACGTTGCTAAAGCACGATTAGTTACTCGACCAAGTGTTGTCACCATGTAATCCACTCCAGCAGTTGTTATACGAATACGACCGCCTATAAGTTGCTAATTAAAACTGCTTGACCAGAAAATGGACAGTTTATTTGTATTTGTGCAAGTTTTTGCATCGACAACTCACGGCTACAACTCGTAAGTGCCAGGTTCTGCATCTAAAACTTGCAGCTGTATATTGTACGTGCAAGTTTGCGCAGCGTGAACTTGTAGTTGAAAGTTTTTTGCAATGGATTGTCGAGGAAAACTGACAGCTGCAAGCTGCAGCATTATGTTCTTGCTGCGAACACTTGCGCGTGCGCATATGGGGCTTAACTATTTAAAAACAAAATTAGATTTTTAAGCAGAAGCAAGACGTTTAAATCATTTGAGAGTTTCTACGATTTTATGAAATTTGCCAGTATATCAAATCTTTCTAAAAATATTTCAATTGAAACGTTTGTGAATTTTAACTGTACGACGCCTAAATTT
Source organism: Enoplolaimus lenunculus (assembly GCA_030248215.1). Taxonomy (NCBI): domain Eukaryota; kingdom Metazoa; phylum Nematoda; class Enoplea; order Enoplida; family Thoracostomopsidae; genus Enoplolaimus; species Enoplolaimus lenunculus. The sequence goes on from JASANG010000796.1 coordinate 188,631, forward strand.
CAGAAATAACCTATGTAAGCAGGGCTCGAAAAAGGAAAGGTACATATTTGAATTTTTCTAAGTATCTGGTTCATGAACACTTAAATCAATGTAAAGTTTATGGGTACTACCGAGACAAACTAAATCCGTCGCCCTAACCATCAACCTCAGCGTAATGATAAGTCTTAAACGAAATGTAGAACATAAATTTTGGTCCAATTTCAGTCTGGAAACAAAAGAAAACAAAGCTAACAAATCCTTAGAAGGCGGCAGGTACGTGGATTGGGTGCATTTGCACTCTCGCGATTTTTCTAATACGTTTAGTTAGGTATAAGAAGTAAAAGTCTTCAAACGTTGGTTCAACCTCAGCCTCTTGTATAATATTTTTTCACTGGACCCGAGGGCACCTCGAAACCTAATAATACTCCGGCGGCGTCCATAAACAAAAAAAGCAGGCGAAGTTGTACGAACCCTTACCAGGATTATTTTTGTCGTGACCTTCGATCGCACTTGGCACCAAACTGTTCGCTTTGTAAGCCAACAAAAATAACGCAGTACAAAACAGAATTGAATTCAGTGACATTTTTGTTTAGCGAATAAAATTCTTATTATACAAATTATATAAATTTAGAATTCTAAAACTATATTTCACACTTTGAACTTCTGTTGAATTTAAATCGGCATCAGCGGTATTTGTCGCATCGACTGTAAACGCTATCGTTAACAGCCTCGATAACCATGTTGTATTTAGAGTTAAGAACTGGAAGATTTATAGAAGATGGAAACATTTTCGTAGTACAAAATCTATTGATGTCGTCAAAAAATTTTCAATCAACGGCGCGGTGTCCTTGCTCCGGCACTGAATTTAGTCGTTATGTGTCATGGAAACTTTTTCTGGCGGAAGAGAGGACTTGTTCGTTTAAAAATTGAGTATCAGTACCATAAATTGTCTTGTAAATTAGTTCTCTGAATTTTACTCTAACTGAAAAAACTATTTAAGATTTTAATGGTACTTGGTTACGTTTCCTTACAGTAATGTTAATTTAACCGTTTATAACCCATTGTCCACTACAGTGGACAAAAGTAGAAACACCTGTAACCAATCACAAACTGGTTAACAATAGGCGTGCGCTGATTGGCTATTACAATAAATCATTCGAATTGTTTTCCCACAGTGTTTATATTATTCACGTGAGGCTCTGGTTAAACCTACCAGGTTTAGGCCCAGGATTTCTCCAAGCTGGGGTCAAGCTTAAACATAGACTTTTAGGCTAATTTTCAGGCTTAAGCTTAGGCTTAGACTCTGGTTCGTGATATGTGCTTTACACTTGACGTGGGTGAGAAAGTAAACAAATACCCTTGTGTTTTTCAGATCACCAACAACAAACATGTGCTTTGCTTTTAAAACAAAATATGTAAAATTATTTTTTAATTAATTGCCCTCATTTGCTCATTATAATATTTATACACACAGCTTCTGTAGTAAACAATTTAATGTTAAACAAACCAAACAAAAGGAAAGCGAGCAAACGCCCATGAAAAGCATTTAGTCGTATCGTCAACTGTATATAGCACCTATTGACAATAGGTCCTAAGTCTTCTAACAAAGTCTGAATTAGGAAATATCCAAGGATCGGTGCCCCAGCAGCCCTGTACAAGTTTAAAGTTTTGTATAGGGATTGGGATCAATTACAGTTCCTCTCTATGACTAAGGGAAACTTTAATTTATACCATAATGGGGGAACTTCAATTGATTGGATTAGGTGAAAACTAACAAACACTAGTGTTTTGGAGATTTGAAATCAAATATGCAACATTTTAGCATCCTTTGAAAGGGCTTTTGAAATAAAACAGCCTTCTCGTTTAAAGGACACGGAAACTGGTCCCTGATGTGAGAACATAATGCGGGGTTTACGTTATAACTGGGGCAACCTAGAACACGTTGTGTCCCTAGTGCAATAGTGGTTAAATGTCTGCATGTTGATCTGGTGTCAAATTCAAAAAAATTGAATTGTCTGCTATCCTGATGTAATATTCACTGTTTGCACTGCAATATCATATGATATTGGAAATTTTGTCCGTTATTTTCATATGACATAATTGAAATGTCTGCAGGTAGTGGTAAAGTAGCCTGAATGTCCTGTAGAATATTACGTGATACTAAAATTTAAAGTTTGAATTATTTGTACTTAGGAATATATTTGGACACAATTTTCAGCAGAAACAGAAACATAGAAGCTAATTTAGTATTGGAAGTCACTTATAGTTACATTTTGTCTGACTTTTCATTATATTATTCGTGCGCGCAAAATACTTTGTCCTGCATTATATCACGTGATATTCTGTAGATTTCCAGCATGTGATTTAATATCCCCAAAAAAGTCCTGTGATATCATGTGAGATATGACAGGGCTATTTGTATGCGATAATTACTGTGGAGATGTTGGATTTCTAAGCCAAAATCATGTGACACTCAGATTTTGTATCCATAACCGCTATTCAGGTTACAAAGTTTTATGTTGACGTCGAATCAACATGGACAAAACGTGTTCCAAGCTGCCCCAGTTATAACGTGAACCCCCGAATAATTGTCCAAGAAATTAATTTAAAAATGGCGTCGCTCTTGTCGGTCACGTGAGTACGTTTCCTAATTAATAACGCGCCTATTAACTTTTGTTAGTCCAACTGTAAGCAAAACAATACTAACTACTGCTTGCACCAACTCAAAATCTTTCATCTAAAACTAGCAAAACCATAAAACCACTACGCATTTATCTATTCCAGGATTAATCCCACGCTACTCGGCGAATTTGTCACAGTAGCGAATTAGCGGCGATTTACTAGCTGCCACTTGTCATGGTCACTTGTGGTTCCAGCGACAATGTCATAGCATCAAGTTAACGTTTATAAAAATTTTCAAACTTTCCAACCTATTAACCTGTAAATTTTATCTGGTTCTACAGGAAAAAATGAACCAAAATCCAGGAAACGCGCAATAGTTGAATTGATAGTATCATACCAGATTGTGAAATAATTTTTTAATCGTTTTTATTAAGATAAAAGTAGAATTTTTCGGTAAATGATAAATTACCCAGCCGATCTATTGGTGGGTGACTATGTGTACAGACGAGCGTTTGTCTATTTTGACAACATGCAAGTATATACTGTAGGTGCTGTACTCAGTTTATCAAGATTAACTGCAACAAGAGAAAACGTTTACATTACAAAAAGCAACTGTAGCATTAAAAGCGCAGATGCCAAACGTTTTGAATGCAGTAGAAAAAAAAACAAAAAATATCTCTATTCGCTTATTGAAAACAAAAAATAGGTTTTTCATACGATTATGCAATTCAAGATACCAAGATTAATTTTTATTGATTGTCGTAGAAGAGAGCTTAACTTAAAATTTTGGACATGCGATATTTAAAATTTGTTTGTATCACTACAAATACCCCGATGGTAAAGTTTTTAGACAAGCAACTACGTCCGTTTATACAGGGCAGATAGAAAATAAACATAATTATCACATGTTTACCAATATTCTCAAAATGTGTCTATCACATACAAGTTAATAATTAGGATTTAGACTGTCTAATTAGCGAATAGTGAGGGTAAAAATTCAGCACATTTATTGCATTTGGTGTGACCTACATTGTGCCAAGATTGACATTCGCAGCTATTTCTAACTGACAATAGGTGCTGTACACAAATGAGGATGTACAAGTCATACTCATAAGATACGTATTTTAAACAAGACGTTTTTTGAGCATATGATGGGTATTGTGAGCCAACTTTTCCAATTGTGATAAATACGCATATCGGATAAGTCACAACCTATCACTAGAACCATTACCCTATTGCAGTCTCGCAGGAAAAACGTTCCGCCCTTGATCTTTACATGAGCCAACTTTTCCAATTCTGCTAAATAAGCATATATGATCAGTCGCAACATATCACTAGAATGGTATGATGGACAGATTTTCAAACCCATAAATCTCAGTTTACCAAAGACCAAACAAGATTCCAAGCTATAATTTAAGGTGATTTACGTAATTTTGACTTTTTCATTCGAATAATAGTTATCAGAGAGCATACTACCACATTTGGTAAGCTCTGAATTTCCTATAACCTTGTCCCAAAACTTGGCTGGCTTTAGCTGCACCTAATTTCAATCGTCTTTTCTATTCCAGCACTCCTATGCTAAAGTGTAAAGACTCACGTGGTAACAACTATGATCCTGGAATAAAGTTATATATACGACACCTATCCTCCTATATCGCAGTTTCAGCCAGCACAATATGCAATAGCGGGCAGAAGGTATCAGAACATAAATTGGATTTCACTTAATTTAAAAGCGTATCTGATACTTTTCAAAAACGGAAGCTAAGTTTTCTGGCCCCATCTGGTTGGGGCCTGGTCATTTACAAGTTTCAACTTACACAGCCTACATCATTGCAGCTAACGTAGAAACATATTTTAGTGCCGTTTTCGGCAATTTGTGCGGTGTGATAGAAATTATGCTAATTGGCAAAATTGGTTTGATTTTTGACTGTATGAGGCACCACAGATACCCGATTAAACGGGACAGAATCATCATTTTTTCAGTTGACTTGTCTCTATTTGAAGAACAAAGCTAAAATATTATGTATGCTTGTTCGGTTCAATGCAGAATTGGTACACGCTGTATTTAGTTGTTGTTGTTGTTGTTGTCGTTGTTGTTAATATTGTTTCCATGGTGCAAAACATTTACTGTTCAACTCATTTGTATGCATGGACATTTTACAAGCTACGTTAATGCCATTTGCTTGTATCCGATTAGCAAATAAATTCAAGTTAATAACTTTGTTTCGAAAGTTTAACTATTTTGAAATTTTTTGGTTGCGCTTTGTAACACTGAGAGTCAGGAGCCAGCATTATAAACAATTGGATAGTTAGACACTTTTCACTACCGATTTGGGCTTCGGCTCAAGTTTAGGAAAAGGCTTACCTAAAGCAAACCCTACACCGGCCCGTTGCCTGTGATGGCCATGAGGGGTTCACCCCCCCGGAAAAATTTTGACCCCCCCAAGAAAGTTTTCAACCTTGCTTATAAGTCATTGAATACCCTTGCATGCCCCTCCTGACAATTTTTCATCCGCTGCCAGCAAGGTGACCTAGACACGGGCCTAACCTAGACATCTGCCTAATACTTTTTCTAACCATAAACCTGAGCATACGCCTTAACTTTAAATGTGAGTGGGAAAGTGTATTAGGGTCAATGATTGCGGTACTCAACATTAATTTATTGCTATTTCAAATAAAACATAAATATATAGACGGCGAGCCACATTTGGACAATAGCGAACGTAGAACTGTGCCCAATTTTACTATTTACTACCAAATATGTGCTAAAATATTTCAGTAAGCTGCAAAAAATTTAAAATTCACCCTTAAAAGTTTCTGGTTTCTACAAAACGGTCGCATACACCACGGTATAAAGCCTTTACCAATATGTGCGTACCAACAGCGAAATGACGATAAAACTGGCACTGTTTAATATTTTGAATAATTTCAAAATATGCTTAAAATTGTTGTATATAAACTTAAAAATTAAAAACTTCCTGGTTTTTGACAAATTTACACGAACGTATAAACAGGAATAGCAGAAGAATCGTCATGTTAACAGCGAAATTTCTGCAAACTACGTCAATATAATCCTGTAAATTACGTATAATACGCTTAATACTATTCCTAAATTTGAAAAATATTCTAAACGGTCCTTGTTTTGCTGAGTACATCGGCAAGAAAGTCATAAAAATGCCTCTTTCAGCAGTGAAATAAATGCAATGTAAACTGACCTCTGTTTGTATTTCAGTAATAAAATATTTGAATTTTTTTACTAAATTTAAAAAAATATACTTCAAAGTTAATTTTTAACCGGCTACATGACGGAACATAGTATACTAGTGTAAAAATGCGCAAATCAGCAGTAAAATGACCGTACACGACCTGTACGTGGATTTTTCGGGCCGAGTTGGAGCTGAAGGATTCCACGATATACACAGACATCGGCGAAACATCGGCTGCCGGATATTTTGGATCGTTTTGGTGATATTTTCATGGCTTTTGGCAGTGTTTCAATGCTACTTGTACGTCAAACAGTTTTTGGCGTATGAAAAAGACACCGTGCTGGAGCTTGAGTTTTCGCCAAAACTTCAATTTCCCGTAGTGACGCTGTGTAATTTAAATCCAATCCGAAATTCGCGATCAGCGGTGTTGATGGACGGATTTCGGCCCGCTGATAAGGACCGGTTGTCGAAAGCGTTGACGCAAGACGTAAGAATGGGAGCCGCCGGTTGTAGGGGTGGATCTCTAAGATCAGGCAAGAAGCTTGCAACAGTTTTTGCAGCGCAAATCGGTTTAAATTAGTGTTTGAGTGAAACAAATAAATGTTCTTAAATAATGTGATTACGCATTAAGCTTAAGCAAAGCTATAAGAATAATATGACGTTTGCCAGGATCCTAATATTCGGGACTTCAACTGGGCGCTTGAGGTTTAAGTTTGACAGATTTTATATATGCGAAACGTCCAGCAGTGTGTACTTCAGACGAGGCAAAGTTTACATGAATATATCACAACTTTAATTGAAGTTCAATTTACTCTTCAGCGATTTTAAACTTTCACGAGTGAAGATTTGAGATAAAATCGTACGGACATCATTAATACGACTAAAATTGCAAAAATAAATTTTACAGTTTTGAACGCAGTGTTACATTAAATATTTGCAGTTTCGATACTTCTATAATCACAATCTTAAATCATGGCTAACTATTGCGCCGCCCGCTTGTATCTTGGTCACAATTACAGCTTGAAAAAAACAACGGTTTGTGTAAAATGTGGTAGCGTGAATCGTGTTCAAAGGCGATTTTGCTTGACCATATAACGCAAAACAAATTGCACCGGGTAAAAATGGAGAATACGGGTTTTTTTACGCTTTTCATTGGCTGACTTCGCAGAGATAAGTGTAACCGTTGCCTACATTCTCAAATGTATATAGCACCTATCACCAATGATACCTCTTCTTGTAACTTCCGAACACCTGAAAATTGCGGTTCAAAATTCAGTACATTCTTCACATTTGGTTTGCCCAAATATGTGCCGATTTTGAGGTTTTGGTTCGCAAGAGTTTGTCCGTTTGAAAAGCTATCGCTAACTGGTGATAGATGCTATACGGATTAGAAAAAAGGATCCTGGTCACAGTATATGAGGTTTTCAGATTGACTACTCCGCCAAAAACGGATCGAGCCAGCAACACAAAAGCGACTGGCAAACGACCAAAAATAGCCAACAGGGGCACTCTGCAGAACAGCATGAATATGACGAATTTGCACGGTCGTACAGTACACAAACTGAAGAACAACAAATTCGCAACGATTTCTACTATAATTTGTATCTCGCTCAGTATCACGAGAAAATGAACGCTGGACACCAGATTGAAGATATGCTGATTGAATGCGTCTGGCAAAAAGCGCAATGTTTTCCTGAGTATGTTTGAATTGTAATGGTTTTTCGAACCCGTTTGAGCAGATTAATCGGAGGATGTGAAATTGGGTAGCGGGATATGAGTCCAGGGGCGTATACACAGGAAGGCCAAGGTAAACAACAGGAACGGAACAGCTGTATAACCATATTCTTAAGCCCAAGCGTTAGCCTAATAAATTAAGCTTATAATTTAAATTTAGTTAGTCAGTTCAGTCGTTTAAGTTTTACTTATGGTAATATTAAAGTTTAGCTATGCTATCATTTAAGTTTAAGTTTTTAGAGAGCATAAGACTGTTACAAATAGTTTACTTGTAGCTGCTAATAAGGAGTTTATTACAATTATTTTGCATAAAAAAGTTAATTTTAAGAAATTTCACAACATGGTTTCATCCTACGTACGGCAATTGTTATTCGTTCAATTCTGGCAGGCTTGATGACGACGAGGTGAAAAATAACGTTCCACGCAGCATACAGAACACAACAATTGCGGGTCCTGATTACGGTATGCAAAAACGATCCACAGGATATTGGGATAGCAAATTTTCTATCTCTTCGAGTTAACCTGGAAAAAGAACGAAGTTGGTTAAGCGACATGGAATTAAACATTAATAGAATATAAATGTGACACTTTTAGTATTATATTTGTAACATTCGTAGAACATAATTTTTAGAAAGTAGTTTCATTGCGAACCTATAAAATAAAACAACTTTACAGCCAGTTTACCTGTTTACAGGCATGCGGAAAAACAGGGTATTTATGGTGTCATTCGTCACTTTTATACCTCCGAAATTAAAATTTCGTGTTGGAATTTAAACTCATTTTATTATTGCAACAGCTTCTCGCTCGCGTTGTTCGCCAATTTTTAAACGACTGTGCCCGACGTTTGACTCCTGGTTGCATACCAAAAATAGGAATTATCAAAATTGATGACCCCTTCTCGGTTTGAGGATAGCTGTTAACCTTTTGTTTGAAACCATTGGTGAACAACAGTTCCCAAGCTCATGCCTTTTTGTGTATATTTCTCTAGATATGCTAAAGGTTAAAGTTACAGCCGTGAGCTTTAAGCAATATTCACACGTGCAAGTTATTGCAGCGGGAACTCGCAGCTGCAACTCGCTCGAGTAACTTGCAGCTGTGATTGAATTTTTGAACAAAACTAACGACTGCAAGTTTAGCAGTAAGAAACCTTCACCTGTCATAAAGGCTTTACTTCAGATTTCTTAATTTGAAAACGGTTTGAAATGCCACAACTTCAGTAAAAGTAGTCCAATCATCATCAACGCCAAATTTCATGAATTATTGGCAGCTGCAAAAACTTCAAAACTGTTTTTTTGCATGAGCAAGTTTTTGCTGCGAAACCTGGAACCGTTTGAATAGAGCTTTAGTTAAACATTTGCAGGTCTACTTCTAATGCTTGCTACTCAAAACGAAGAATATATACCCATGATTACTTCCGCGTCTGGTATCAAACTGGTAGTTCATTCCCAGGATGATGTGCCTTACCCAGAGGACACCGGACTTGCTGCTTCCGTTGGATTTTCAACTTCTTTTTCCATCAAACTGGTAAAGAAATGATATATAAAATGTAAATTACCAAATTGCTGACTATGTTTATACAAAATGAATAGTTTTTACAAAAAATCAGTTTGGTTAGGAGCGTGCTGATTTTCGATTTTTTGATGTCATCGGTATTTTTGTTTTAATAAGCTTTACTGTAACCGGGATAAGTTTAATTTCGTATGCCATTTCACAATGTTTACCTTGTTTAAGATTTTGGCCCATGTAAAAATCACAGGCGGAACGTTTTTCTGTGGGACTAGAAAAGAATATAGCTTAAGCCTTAGACTATTTTTTACGTTTCTTATTCTTATAGGCTTAGGCTTAGGAATATGCTTATTCTTACGCTTAGGCTTAGGCTTACGAATATTCTTAGAATACTGTTCAGCCTCTGTTCTTTACATTTGCCAAGATCTTTCCAAAACTCTACTCAAACTATAGCCGACAAAAACGCAAGGAATCGTTTTAGAAGGAGAATCGAAACCGATTTCCACTACAGTTACAAACAAGATTATATAACTTCAAAATATTATGGTATAATACAAAAATTGCATCTGGCTTTTCGCTCTCGCTGGGTTCGTCGAGTAACTCTGATTTAAATGCCGAATATTTTAGCAAAAAGTATCACGTCTCGATATGCCTTATAACCAGTACGGGTGTCGAACTGAATTACCTGATACGATGAAAAGTGTCAGTGAAGCAATGTGGCAAGGTGCCAATTATAACAAACAAACTTGTCTCCGCGTTCAGTATCAGCAATGGTTACAGGACAATTGTTCATGCATCGATCCAACTGTATACTATGAACCGAATCATACACCGTGTAATATTGCGAATCGAACTGTTGGTGCGTTTACATAACAATTACATGTTATAGGGCCCATGTAACGATCAAAGTCAGAACGTTTTTTGTGCTGTAATGCAATAGAGTAAGCTTAAGCTTTAGACTTATTTTTTGCTTGGGCTTAGGGTTGTTATTCTTAATAGATATAAGCTCATTCTTACGCTTAGGTTTAGGCTTAGGCTTAGTGTTAGGTACGTGTTTATACTACTGTTACGGCACTGTGCCATACATTGGCCTTAAAGTTTTTATAGTTTCTCTATAAATTTCCTTGGCCCCCCTCCCCGTAGTAGTAACAATTCGTGGTTGCGAGCCTGGAAATCGATATGAGCACGACTAAGGGGGCTTGCACGCGTATGAGGGCGATTGAGGTACGTACGTTTGCTCATTTTTGTAAGCAAGGCCGATATCTGTTTGCGCCTTCCGTGCCGCACCCAACGTTTTAGTTCCGAAACAAGTTTTTGGCCAGCAGGAACGGTTTGGTTTATGTTACCTTTGGTGAAAAAATAAACAGGTTCACAATACATTGAAAACCAACTAAAGAAGAATGTTCTGATGCCTACTTGACCCAATGCGGTAGTCGTGGTCACATCAGATATAACAGTTGTAACCTTAATTTAGTCTAAGGCTAAACACAACAAACAAGCAAGCAAACACGCAAACAAACATACAAACAAACAAACAAACAAACAGGTGTGTTCTAAACGTTAAGGCTCACAAAGTTTTCTGGTACAGCAGTGACCGGAATCAAAGTGGGACTGATATTTATTTGGCTTCTCCAGACGGTACCCCACTGATATTCGGTTACGGACTGTTATTTATTTTTAATCCAAGCTCCGCCACCCTTCGTTACCGATATATATCCAGTACTGTAATTATCTGTTGAATTAAACAATTATTTGTCTTGTATCAGAAGCTTGAGCGATAATGCAAGGATATACTTAGGAATGTACTTTCAAAACTTAAGTATGCTTTAAAGTTTCGAACTCAGCAGTATTTGGTGCTGAGTCATTAAAAATGCACTACAAATTGGGATAATTGACATTTATGGACTCTAAATAGGGTTTAGGGACTGTATCCGCGCTTACGTCTCTTATTATAGGGATACGGAATCTTATTGCTTGGGACTCAAAATGGAGATCTCCTCTCTAATTATCATTCTCTTGTTTGGGTCACTACAGTATTTGTGGTTTGTTTAGAGCTGTGTAAAATGCGGGTGTTCAACAAATTAAAAGGCGACACCGCTCCTCAACATACGTCATTATGCCCACCAGCGTGCAAGTAAGGCATTTTGTTGCGAATGTTTCAGCTCTAAGAATTGGTATGTATCAATATTTTAATGCCGTCGGCATACACGTTTTTCCCTAACTTACATTAATATATAATGTTATAAATTTAGCCATGATATTATAATGCACATATTTAAAAATAAACTCACACGCTATCGTGCAGCAAATCAAATTCGCAAACATTGAAGCTAAAATTCCAACAAAAGCTAAAACAATAGTATGATTTGAAATAAAAATATCACCTTGGCAGTTTTCTGCAGTCTACTATTCACGCAGTGTGCCATTCTAGTCAGCAACAACTGCATCGATACTTGTTCACCGCCCACGTTTGGAAATTTTCAAATTTTTGCCTAATGTAGGCTTTTTTAGTATTATAGGCTTATGCTTAAGCTTGTGGAAGGAAATGTGCACCAGCCCCTTGATTATTGATATAAGCGGTTGTAACTGTTACCTCGAAAATTTTTGAAACGTTTGGAACAAAATGTGGTAATTCGCTTGAATTCAAACTTAAACGTTTTCAGCGAAAACAATTTTGCCGTTGGGACAAGCACTGTAATGTGGCCCACGGATAAATATATTGTAAGTTTTGTATGAAAATGTCAGTTTACTTAATTCTGTCTTCCTTCCACAATTAATTTTTTTAAGAATATTCCACCGATGTTAAGTGTAAATACATGGGTTTTTTAACAGATATATTTGAATTTGGTAGATTGAGTATAGGAGCATTTTTAATTTTTATCAAATTTTTAAATGTTTGTTTTCGTTTATCACTACAATTGCATTTGACCTACAATTTCATGCGTCTGGCAAGGACCTACAGAAGCAAGTTCAATACTAAGCCAATAGATTTAAATTTTGTTTTGAATTTAAACTACTCGTTTCGGCTTCTCGTTTTAAAGCAGTTTTAAGTTTAGGCTAAGCCAACGCATTTTTCCATTCACAATTGAACTTAGTTTTCACTGGGAATATTGGGCAAACATGCAAAAATGAGTTACTAATGTTTTAAGCTGTAAAAGGGGGTTGTTATAAAGAGAAAGGTCCCGGATCCAAAAGAGTTCTAAAAGCTTTTGATCCGTTGCTTTTATAAGTCCTCCCCAGTTTCATCAGTTATCTCTAGTAATTATCCACTGTAGGTCAAACAATGCAACAATAATGCTGTTTAAGGTCACCCGCATTACAGGCCAAATGCATGTGTGCCCTGTTGACTGCAGTTTATCATGATGAGCCATGCGAATTAAAAACATTGGCATAAAATTTGCAGTTTGAATACAGCCGTTTTAGCCAATTAGAACACGACTGTAACAGTAGTATAAGCATATTCTTAATTCTAAGCCTAAGCGTAAGCCAAAGCAAAAAAATTACTGTAAAGGTTGCGCTTACTCTATACTATTCCCACCGAAAATCGTTCCGCCCCTGATCTTTGCTTGGACCACCATTTTTTGAGTTTTTTATCTCCAACTTTCCATTTAACTTTCAGTGTAAATACTTGATTGCATGATGTTTCCATGTTAATAATTAATAGGGTCATTTGCATACTAGTTTCATGATGCTGTTGTAAACTTTCAGGGTTTCCTAAATCACTCTTACTCCGGTCGAAGCGAACATTTGGCTAAAATTTTCCAAAGTTCAACAACTCGAAGCGCATTGTATGCGGTGAGGTAAAAAGTGTTTAAAATGTATTTGATTCCATTTATTGACAATGTAGGCAAATATCGAATAATAACGAGGCGTTATTTTACTGCTTCAGGTCATAAATCATTTTAAAGATACAAGTTTGAATTTTAGGCAAGACGTTATGCTTATACAAGTGTTCTATGATACATTGAAGTACACTACAGTGAATGAAAATGTCGCCTATCCAGTAAGTTAGTTTTCTGTTTTAAAAAGTGTGACACAAACAAAAAGTAACATTGCAAACTTTAATTTTATATTGTAATTCGTTTTAAAATAAGTAAGAAAAATGTTTTTCGTTCAACAGATATTTTGCTCAGTAGCCATTTTTGCCGAAAAAGGTTTGCTGGCTGCCAGTTATAAAAAAACAAAGATTAGGAATTATTTTTCGTGTAAATTTGCTGTATAGTTGAAAGAGTAGTGTACCTTGTTTATTAAATGTTTTCAGGTTAATAATCATTTTACAAGGCACAGCTAGGGTTTTACAAACGGTGTTATGGGTTCTGTGAATATTTCGACGAATTTTTACCATTTGAAAACGCCCTTAAAATCGCTTGTATAAAATTCACCTGAAGGCGGTTGTTCCATAAACCGCTCTGGTTGCGTCTGTGATAGATGTTGGTATTGTGATCATAATTCGGTTCTATACCTGGCTGTTTTACTGGTTGTTGATACTTGCGAGGGATTTGTTTCCGACACAAAAATTTTAAAAAATATTGGCCAATCTACAGAACAAGGTCGTAACAGCAGTGTAAGGATATTCCAAAGACTAAATCTAAGCTTTAGCACAAAAATGAGCTTATACCTATGCGTAAAATCTAAGCTTTAGCACAAAAATGAGCTTATACCTATGCGTAAAATCTAAGCTTTAGCACAAAAATGAGCTTATACCTAAGCGTAAAATCTAAGATTTAGCACAAAAATGAGCTTATACCTAAGCGTAAGGTTAAGCAAAGACTTAGTCTAAAACTTAAGCTTACTGCCGACGTTGATGTTTACATGGACCAAAATGTTAATAAATTGTAAATTTTGCAGTACTACCAAATGTTGGCCGATATTGGAGGCGCAGTTGGGCTGTGGGCCGGTGTCAGTATGCTTTCGCTTGTTCAAATTGCTGAATTTCTTTTGGAGCTGGTGCGATACAAGTGTTGTGGATATACGCCGCCAACTGAGGCAGATGCTGTTCCGAGCAAGCAAATCATTAAAAGTGCTGCATTGAGAAAAGTTGCAGATTTGAACGACCTGAATGGCGGAACTATACACAGAAGAACAGTTTTTGATGAAGGACCCTATTATAATCGAAATAGCGACTTGCAATAACACCATGGTCAGGCCGGTAGCCAGCTTAACATGCTAATAGGGCCAAAATAGTTTTCGAAGACATATATGGTTGATTTTACCAAACTTTTAAGCGGGAAAAACTTTTCCGAGGGGTACGACATTTTTCCAGGGGGACGGTACGCCTCGCGAGATGATTGTGCCAATCACCGAAGCTTCTATAGATTTATCGAGACCTCCATGAAATTTTCTTAGGCCCCTTACGGTTCAACGAAGCGTGTGATAGTTACCGATACCTTTCACGATATAAAATAATCCAATGCTTAAATTGAGTTCATAATATTTGCATATATACTCTTTTAGATTCGATTCTAGCGTGTCCAAATGTATTAAAATGATTGGTATATGGTCCAAATTTTTATCCGAAATCAGTAAAAGCAAGAGTGAATGATGGCTCTTTATAACAAGGGGTGTGCAACTGGGAACATTCTGTGTATTAAAGAATGCACACGGCGCGCGTTGCGTTTTTGGCCTACACCCCCTTGTTTAGGGGGGTCTTTACGCAGTTTTATATCGTAGTAAAGGAGGAAATTGTAACCCCCCTTGTTTTAGGGGGGTAGGTGTACTGAAGCATACTGTTAATCTCGTGCTTAACCCCCCTGATTGAGGGGGATCGTACAAAAATGCAACGCCTGCTGGTACATTCTTTAATACACAGAATGTACCCAGTTGCACACTCTTGTTATAAAGAGTGATCATACACTCTTGGTAAAAGTGACGAGGGTGTCTAAACGTTTCGTTGAATCAGTCACAGTGCGACCCCCTACAGAGAAGTGACGACCCTGTGGAAGTACAGGTATAGTTTTGCTAACTTCAACACAGAATCCATGTATTTTTAGCAGTTTTACGGTATCTTTATGACCAGTATACAATATTATATTTTATTACATTTTGTGTCCAATGCCGGAAGTATTATTTACATGGCTGAAATCGAGCCAAAATATTAATGGCTCGCAACAGAATTAATATAAAATCGCAAAAAATGGAGACGGCTGCAGTTAAATTACAACGCGATAGTTGAGCTGAGACATTGATAATTTTAAGCCTATAACCTTACTAGCAATAGACCAAAATGTACGGTTTAAACTTAATTCCATGACTGAGTGCTATGGATTTAACGGTAGTAAGTTTTGAATTTAGAAACTTTAAGGATATGATTCCAGCTATAGCATATTTTACTCGTGTCTTCTGCTTTAACCACTTTTCACATAACTTTAGGGCATTATGTATACAAATTAATACACAATGTAACGCATTTAACAATTATACTACGTACTACGATTTTCAGCAGTGCAAAATTTTCACAAGACTTGACACCCTTTCCTACTTGAGCATCAAGCTCCTATATTGCTGAGCGGTAAATGGTAAACATCACCAAACCGTAAGGGTGCAATTCGAATCCAGGCTTGAAATTAGTTTCAATTATAGTCTTTAAGTACTTGCGTTCTGATAGTACATATTATTTTGTATTTTTGTCTCTTCACAGTTCTCAAATGTGTATTATATAGTTGCGGAAAATAAACATTAATATAAGCATTTGAAAATTTTGCAAATTTAGAAAACGTGGAAAATGGAATTAATATAGAACAAGAGTCGATGATGGCTACTTCAACCAGAGTATGCAACTGGATACATTTTGTGTAGAAAAGAATGTAATCCGGCACAAGTTGCGTTTTTGCATTACCTCCTTTTATTTAGAGTGGAGTACAACCGCTGCGAACCATGGCACTTTTTACGCGGGGTCAAACACAGTTCCCTTATAGTTTAATTTAGGGGTCCATACCTGAGCTAAACCTGCATTATAGTCTATAATAAAAACTTTAAATCATATCTGAAGTTTAAGTGGAAAGTTTTCGAAACCTCCTGCCTGACACTGGGCGATGATCAAGCTATAAATGGCCGCAAATTTTAATTTATTCAAACTGGCGGTTGCTGTGAAAAGTAATTTTAATCATTTGAGTTTTACTGCACTAATTTATCAGCTTTCGTGTTTAAAAGGCAATTCTGTAGGTTTGAAAAGGATATACACGAAATATTTACAAAAACAGCAGCTGTTTAGTAATAGTTTACAACTTTTAAAGCACACAAAAATTGCTGATACAGCAAGGTGAACAAGATATCAGCTTTCACAAATAGTTTCAGTTGCAATTTATCTTTCGATGTTATTTAATCTCTGCTGATTATTACGTCGGGTCCAAGCATTAAAAGAGTTTGAATTGCTTTGTACACTCTTCGTGCCGTGTATTCGAGCACAGGAGAGTGTTAGAAAACGGTTACCTATGCCTAAACCTTTGCGCGAGCTTATGCTTAAGCCTAAGCCAATGTATACGGTTGAGCTAAGGGCAGTGGCGGATCCAGGATCTCAAATTGGGGGGGGGGGCAAAATGTTACATGTAATAAATTTTATTTTTGACCCACACACAAACCACGAACTATTGCCATAAAATTGACTCCCTTACATTCGTTCAATTGAGATGAATCACAAATAAAACTAACTCATCAACGCAATTTAGGTATAAACAACAGGGTGGCAACATAAGTTCAAATTTGGTTTCAAACAGGCACAAATTTAAAGGCTCGGATTCGGAAGCCAATTCAGTTTTGAAAAAGCAAAATCCAGTCAGCTTCAGCAATATCCGTTTCTGTTTTGGGATGAGTTAAAACTGCCTGCTATTTTCGGAAAATGTTTTAGAATTAGCGGTTACGGACTTCAATTTATGTCGTAGAACTGCAATTGAAACTCTATATAATTTTTGTCGAGATGCTGTTGGGGGGCCACGGCCGGGGTGGCCCCCCATGGATCCGCCACTGAGCTAAGCGTCAACTAAGTATTAACTTTGAATGTGACGGAAATGTACAAGAGTTGTCTGGGTCCACTCTTAAGCTGAGGTAAACGTTTAACATTGATATAACATCCAAAAGGTATATAGCGCTGTTTGAGGGATGCTTACAAAATGGTATGTTTGAAATTTAAAATTCATCTGTGTATTATCGATAAAGGTTTTGAGAAGCTCAAAAATGCAAAAAATGTTAAAATCGAATTATTATGGGCGAACCGCTTGCTTAATGTTCAACAGTGGGTGTCGTTTGATAGATCGAGACGTTTTGCAATTTCACATTTCCTTTTAGGTTAATATTTTAATATGAACCTGTTATAGATTGCTAAAGAGTTTAAATTCAATCAAAAATGAGTGTATGTGTAATAGGCGCTGGTATAATTGGAACAACAACAGCGATACGAATTCAACAGTTACTGCCCAACGTTAAAGTATGCGTGTGAACAGATTTCATTAGTTCACTGCACTACTGAGACTGGAGTCAGAAACATATAATTTTTATTTTATTCTTGAGCATCTCTGTAACCCTTAAATTTTGAATTATATTTGTTGCAGTCCAATTTGCTATCCAAGCAATTTACTAATTTTGACTGAGGTCATTTTACCTCTAGTATGCAAATAGCAGTGTTGGCCAGTGTCAAATAGTTATTGTGCTATTTGTTCGAATACCGATGCAGCACCAAAGCGGATTAGATTTCAGTAGTGCGTCTTATCATATATAGTTAAATCTAAATGGACCATCTGTTCAATAGC
The DNA here is from genome assembly GCA_030248215.1 of Enoplolaimus lenunculus. NCBI lineage: Eukaryota > Metazoa > Nematoda > Enoplea > Enoplida > Thoracostomopsidae > Enoplolaimus > Enoplolaimus lenunculus. The sequence continues at coordinate 206,419 of JASANG010000796.1, forward strand.
TGTTTAACCTAGGCCAAACATTACAGATGAACATGAGCTGGGATCGAGTTTCCATTACTGTTTTGTATTAATACCAAACAAATTCAATTTTGTTGCTCAATGTAAATGAAATCTGCGATCTCAGAAATAAGCTTAACCCGTCAGATTTCAACCCATTACAGATGTTGTAACAGCAAGCAACACACTGATGGATGCAAGGCGGTACCCAGGCCTAGGCCTTCTGAGGAACGATCACAACAACAGTCTGTAATAAGGGCCCGTATTCTTAAATGTGTACAGTTACTAACATTAGCCACTCATGGGTTTACAAACTCTGCTACTATTGCGGTTTCTGAACTCAAAATTGATACAGTAGTAGAGCAAATTAAATGCGAAAAATGTGAAACTGTTTTCATTCTCAGCATTCACAGGCTCGAAAGTTTACAAGTCCTAACACCAGCTGGTGATTGGTGCTACACACTTTTGAGACTCTTTCAACTTGTTGCATTAATTAATTTTATTTTGGACCTTTCCAGAGGTTTCTTAAATGCTGGATTCAGTAAAATACGTAGTTAGGCAATCATGACAAACACAAGTCTATGTGCGTTTTGAATGGTTAATATATGAAACAATTTTGTACGTTTCAGATAACGATTATTGCGAAAGATTTCAGTCCAAATACCACAAGCGATGTTGCGGCTGGATTTTGGTTGCCTCAATTCATGGGAGCAGCGCAAGATCCGAAAATTATCGAGTAAGTTTCAAATTTCCGGCTGACGCATCGCTGAAACTAAATGCGTTTAAAGCAACATTCACACGTTCAAGTTTTTTCAGAAATATCTCGCAGCTGCGATTTTTAAGCGTATGTTTTTGCATCTATAACTTGCAGCTGCCAGTTTTGTAATGGGTTTACGAATAAAACCTGCAGCTGCAATTTACAGCTGTGACTGGCTCGCTGCGAAAACTTGTACGCATGAATTGGCCAATAATATGCTCTATTGTCTTTGATATTGCTAGTTAATTGGTTAGAACATTTAAAATTAAATATTTTTCACGTAATTTACTGTTGAAAGTAGCGGCCTTGGATTTTGTAGGAGCGCTAAGATGAATACAGAAAGATTGTGAATTTCCCAAAATTCCACTTGAAATTATTCTTTTGTCCGTAACAAAAATTGCGAAGCATAAAATGAACGCCGATTATGAAACTTTCGTTAATAGTCATTTCACAGTCTTAATTTCAACACACATATAATGAATTGTAATTCTAAGGCTAAATTTAATGCATAGCAGCAAACATTACTGTTATAATCGAGAATTTTAGGAAATGGGGCTCGGAAACTTTTGAATATATCCGGTCGCTGGCAATATCGAACGCTGAACTGTACGGTGCCGGCATGTGCTCAACATATTTTGTGGGTGAACACACTGTAAGTATACAACGAAAAATATGTTTCAAAAAATCTGTAAAAACCGAATACGCGAACACCCCGCAGTCTCTAAAATTTTCCTAGTCCCTCATTATTCTAGTAGGCAGGTATCTATAATTAACATGGGCTACTTATTGAAATCCTGCTTTTCGAACATTTTTGTATTAGCTGTTGGCGCGTAAAACAGGCTATAATACACTGCAAAATAGGTGAGTCAAATTGACTCTATCCGAAATAAACTTTTCGGGACTACACAAACTGAGTCAAATTCGACTCCGCCAGAGTCAAATTCGACACACTGATCGACTCGGGTGAGTTGCATTTGATTTTGGCGGAGTCGAATTTGACTCAGTTTATGTAGTCCGAAAATGCCAATTTCGAACAGAGTCAATTTGACTCACCATTTTTTGCAGAGTACATTTGGTTTTAGTTATGGGACGGCGAACCGTACAAACATATCTTGCACAATTATCGACAATTGAGTGCTGAAGAAATGATTAAACTTGGCTGGCCTAAAGCTGTGTATGTTTTCAGAAATAACTTGTATAAGCTTTGTTTCAACGCTTGTCGCACTGAGTTTGAATCAAAAGTGGATGATCATTTACACAAGAGTGTGCAACTGATTATATTCTGTGGACAAAAAATGTACCCAGCGCACGTTGCGTTTTGGGGTTACCCCCAATCGACCACCCGAAACAAGGGGGCATAGCAAAAACGAAATGCACCGGTTGTAGATTTTACGCCACTCGAAATCTGACAGTTGCAAGTATCTGCCAAATAAATTATTCATGTTTTCGGAATTTAATTTTACTATCGTTTTAGAATTTGGCTAACTATCTGTCTAAGAACATTGTAAGAAAACTTCAAGGTACCTGTATAGTATGCCGATGTCGGTATATATGTCGTAGGCCAATCTCTATTCAGGCCAATTACTCAATGTCCTAGGCCAATCTGCTATTTTATGAAATCGTAGTGTGCCCTGGGAAAAAGTGCTATTGAACTTATGGCCCAATCAGATTTGATTGTTTGAACACACACAATACCGTCAACCAAATCAGCGTTGGTATTACATCACTGTTCTTTTGCTAAATATCACAATCGCAAGTTAGTCTAGGCCAATGGCCTGAATAGCAGATTAGCCTATGACATATATATACGTATCATTAACATTTTAGGCAAGGAGAATTTTTCACATCAGTATATTTACAAAGCTCAAAATATATTCCGGTAATGCTAAAAAAGTAAGTCAAATCGGAGTGTTCTCAAAAGATTTTTGTGCTTCAATGCTTGCCCGTAAGTTACAGTAACTTTCGTTGAATCCCATACAAAAAATTATATACTGTTAATTTAATGTTAAGTTTTGACGATTTTTGCTACTATTGTTCATATTTTAACTTATGAATTTTCGGCCGATGTTTGTTACAAGACCCTGCCCACTGTGATACAGATCGGCTTGGGACACTGAGTTCAAGAACCTTGGCTTCAGCTTAAGCTTCGGCTTATAATTAGGCGCATACGCTTATAGACTTATATTTAGTTTTGGTTAAAGATTAGTACGCAGAGTAAACAAGCCCGTGTATAATAAAAATGAACCCTTGCGTTTTAGATTTGAACAAAACGGTGGACACATCATTCAACGAACGCTGAAATCTTTAGACGACGTAAGCTGGAGTGACAAATTATTTTTAATATATAATTCAAGAGTTATTGTCGATAAATTGTGTTTTAAACATTTCGAACATTTTCAGTTGAAGTAAAAACAAATGTTGAACGACCGTGACAATATTTGCAAAGCAGTTGAATGTTTTTCAGCATAATTGTGTTAAATATGAACTTTGCAGTTTAAAGAATGAATTAGGGTTGGTATATGCTTTAATCTGCCGAACGCCGCAGGACACAGCCGGGCGCCGCCTGCGGCGAATATAGCGCAACTCTAAATTTTATATACTTATTTCGTACCATTAAAAGCAAAATCTAAGCGTAAATATCCGCAAATCATGAAATAAGTTAGCCGTCTACCAACTTAATTTTCGGCGCATACATGTTTTAGAAATTCAAAAGCATTGAGCTACAATCGTCGTAAACGTTTCCGCTGTTTTTGCAACGGGTCCGCAGCCAAGGGGGGGGCAGGGGGGCTCAGCCCACCCCCTGGAAAAATTTTGACCTCTCTAGAAAAAGATTTTCAACCTTGCGTATAAAGTCACTGGAAACCTTAAAATGCCCCTCCTGAAAATTTTTTTAGCCCCCTCTAGCAAGGTTCTCAAGCTACGGGCCTATTCTGCAATCAGATTTGAGGACACTTAGCCAAAAATTATTTAAAACTTAAATTTAACTGTATATATTCTAGCTGTCGAACGATGATTTTGATGTAATCGTAAACTGTTCTGGTCTTGGATCGTATGAGTTGGTCAATGACAAAACAATGTATCCAATACGTGGTCAAGTGTTCAAAGCGGAACTGCCTTACGTGCGGCACAATTACAATTATGACATCGATTCGGAACATTATTATATTCTGCAAAAGTAAAGTAGCTTAAAATGTAATTAAACTTAAAATGTTATCTACTTTTAATCACAACATTCGGCATGACTGTGGTTGCGTTATACTCGTCGAACGCAGCCGCGCGGCACGACAAAATTTGATATGATTAAAAATTATCGCACGCCACCAAATAGATTTTACTTATATTTTTGTTGCGTCCGCTGACGTCCGTCACAGTAAAGTACACCTCAATCTTTAGTTGTTCGTATTTACAGATTTTAACACTGCACCACATAGAAACTGTTGCTCATGCAACGGGCATAGCATCGACGCTATGCCGCTCTAGCGTTCACCCCGTGCAGGCTATTGAAGTACCGCAAGCTGCAACGCGGTCCTTGAATGATTTATTAATACAATATATGATCCACCGAGGCCTCTTGTCAGTGGCTAATCCAGAAATTTCTGACGGCGGGTCGTGTCAAATATATGTCGCAAATACTACTTGCGAGCGAAACGAGCGCAAAACCAACGCAATTTTTTGACAGAATGGTTAAATTATGTAATGTAGGGACCTTATCATTTTGTTTTGAAAACATTTCCGATGGAGGTGCCTTTCCCGATCTCCATCTGGTTTCGATCCGATCCTCTCGCTGTTCACCAAAGTGTCCGTCTCGTTCATTAAAGTATGTTCTGTGTAAAAGTAGTTCAGTATTATTGGGGTCCAAATTAACCCTTTCATGCCCGAATTTTAATTATACGTCAGAAAAATTGTTTACTGTAGTAAAACAAACAAATAAGGTGTATGGAGTAACTTGTATAATAATAGCGACATTTTCATCATCAAAATTAGTATTTTTGATCCGATGCAAAATTGCATCAATGGGAAAACGGTTGTACCACAGTGCAGGTATTTTTTCAGGTAGTTACTTAAATTTTTGCACTATTATTCCAGAATAAACATGTATATATACAGCAGTTTTTCATCTTCAACATATCTTATAACCAAATTGCACCTGAAGTACGACTATATAGCAGTTCTCTGGTTTATAACGACAAATTACAACAAAAAACGCACTTTTCTTTACATTTTCTTCAAAATAACAAATTACAACGTCATATAATTCAGTATTACTAGTGATAATGAAGCATTTTCGCGTTACTTTTTTAAATGATACTCTGTAAAACATTCCCGATTTTTGTTCAGACACAAAGCCACGTTGCATTTTATGCAGTAAATATCAGATTGCCCCTTACAGCCCACATTCTTGCATCGAAGACGCACTCCAAGATGCTTTGGCAAATGATCTACGCCGTCGTATTTCACACCGGCGACTGGCTGGTACTGATAAGGCCGCTTTCTTGTGCTAATTTTCTGCTGTGGAGCCGCTGCATCATTGCTAGGACGACCACGTTTTTTGGCTTCCGCGCATCGCTGATTTTGCAACCTTAGCTGAGCTGACAGCTCAATTGCGAAATCCTTCAGAGGTTTCTGCTTCAGCGATTTGTCTTGCTCCTTGGGCGGTAATCCATCGCGCACAAACTGCAATAATGATTATAAAATATGTAACAAAACATATCTTTCTTACACAACATGTCACATTTGGAGTAAAAGCTAAAACTACAAAAAATAGCTTTGCACGGTTGAAAAAACTAAATATACGAGTGGTATAAATGATTGATACGGAATCTCCAATACTATTTACACCAAAGTATGTTTACCCTAAAATGACGGCGATACTGATTCCACGCATTTACCATTGCAACGCCTAGAGCCCAGTAAATGATACGCATGTACCACCGTTTGCTTTTGTGATCAATTCTGTAGAGAGCTTGCAGCATGTCATGGACGTCCACTCCACCCATGTGCTTGTTGTAAGATGTTACGACACCGGGGCACACGACCGCTTTTTTGCAACCTTCCTTTGGATCGTACCGTTGAACTGATCCGGTTGGCTCCACACCGACATAAGACGACGCAAATTGAACTAAACGTTTATCCATCCAGCTTATAACGTAAATTCCTGAATTAGCGTCAACCCGCCAATCATAACTATACCGTCCGGTTTCCTGCAGTTCCTTGGCTGAGCTTACTGGACACCCCCTAGTGCGGTTGTTCCGAATTGTTCCAAGGTAACCGATACCACGTTCCTGCAACTTATGAATCAAATCCAACGTTGTGAAAAAATTGTCCCCGTAGACCTTGTGTCCTTTGTCGTTTGGAAGCTCTGAACAAAGCTTCATAACAATGTTCGCGCATGAACTGAGTCCATTATCTGGCGATTGCGTACTTTCTTTTCCTGTGTATATGAAAAAATCCTTCAGCGTTCCATCAGTTTCACAACGCGCGAAAACCTTAAAACCCCATTTCTTGGGTTTTACAGGGCAATACTGCTTCATGCGGTGTCTACCTTTAAATGGAATGATTTGCTCGTCCACACTTTGAAATTCCATAGATGTACCTTCAACGCAAGCTTTTCGCAGAACGTCAATTACCGGCCGAACTTTAAAAAGCCGATCACAGTGCACATCTTTTGGATCGGGTATTTTTGCGTTATCGTTAAAATGTAGATACCGTTTGAGGGTTTCAAAGCGGTTTCGAGACATCACATCGGCGATCGGATTGAACCGAAGACTTTGATCCCAAAACATACGGTAGTTTGGCGCTTTTAGCACAGCCATTAGCACCAGAATTCCGAAAAACTTTTTCATTTCTTCTTTAGAAGTATCAACGGACGGTTTCCCCAGCCACACACTATACCGATTTGTTTCGTCAGCAATATGTCCAAATAACCTATCAGGCCAGAACTTGTCGAAATATTCCAAAGCAGAATCGTTCATTTCTTCAGAATATTCCGGATTGTCACCAGTAAACTCGAACATTCCTCTCAAAGGAACGAGATGTTTGCGCCATCGGTACTCACGTTGTTCTTCTGAACGAGCTTTCGCCACCGTATTTCGAGAAGGAACGTACTGCTTAGCGGTTGGATTACGGTGTGATTCATCGCCGCTACTGTCGGAAGATGAAACATCGGCTTCTGAGTATTCAGAGCCGCTGTCATCAGAAAGTTCTAAGTTGACATCACCAAACTCGCATTCACTTTCAGAGTCGGTTTCTACTTCAGAATCGATGTTACAGTCTGGTATTAACGTTAAAATACGTTTACTAGCAGATAATTCACTTATGAGTTGCCGGTTAGGCATTGTAAACTGAAATATGTGTTGGGAATTAGTAGTCCTATTAGCGTTTAGGTTTTTGCCTTGAGTTCCCATTGATTCAAATATGAATCAAATTTTAACAGCATTTTGGCTATAGATGTTTAAAAATGCTAGAACAGTACGAATAGCTTAGTTGGGTTTAGTTATTTATAATAGATTGTATTATAATGGGTTAAGCTGCCGTTATTTTTATTGATTTTGTTCAATTTTTAATTCTGAGTTTTACGCACTCCACTTCCCATTGCTGCAAATTTGCATCAAGCAATTGCAATAAGCCCAAAGTTTTTATCCGGAAGAAAACGCTAAACTGAGGCTAAACTGAGCTAGTAGTGGATATTTTGGAATATGAAAACAATTTACCAGCTTCAAAACCACCTCAGGCCACACAAGGCGGCTGATTTTTTGAGGTACCCTTCATCCGCATCAAAACCCGTAAAATTCTGTGCTGTTATTACACACTAGCTATGTCGTTTACACTGTACGTATAACATAATACGCATAAGTATCCCAAAAATGCATCAATGGGAAATCATTCGCAAGTGGGCATCGGTTCTTTTGTTATACGCGGTAAATTCCTATGATGCAAATTTGCATCAATGGGCGTCAAAGGGTTAACTTGCGTCTTTCCGCAAATTCGATGTTCGTTTGAATGTTTTAATATTGCCACATCAGAATATACTAATGTTTTTTACTGGTGTGTGTTAATCATTCGTTGAACAGATCGAAGCGAGGCATCATTATACTATGAAGGGGGGGTAGAATATTTGGCTCGTTTGTAAATGTGCAACTTCCATTTTAATTCGGCGCATATTGCTTTACAGTCAGGGTGTGATCACAATTGGTGGGACTCGTCAAGTTGGAGATTGGAACTTGAACGAAGATCCCGAAGATACTAAAAAAATACTAAGATGGGCTCAAATGGCGTTTCCAAGTTTAAAGGTTTGTGTATTCGTTTACGGCGTGCGCTTTTCTACTTTGATATATACCTAAACATTGTTATAGGAAGTCTTTAAAGTTTGCATAATTATTACATGTGGACCAATGTTAAAAGTTATGGGCCCTTGTAAACGATTTGGGCCAACCTACTAACCATTAGCCTGAACTGAAGCCTATGAAGTCTAATTATTCTAAGTGTAACATTTAATCTAAGTGTAAACGTAAGCCTAACAGCTTCAAATTTTTTAAGTGCCTCAGTTCTCCTGCTTCGTAGAGGTCGGACCCAACTGCTTCTTAAGTCTTAATCGTTTCCGCTCTTACGGACCTTGTGTAGCTTGTAAAATGAATATACGCTATACTTTACTGTGTTACGTGCTGCGAGCTACCGCTGGTGTGGTGCGTGCAACGAATTCTGCGGCGGACAGCGACGCGTTAAGTATAGCAAAGTCACATCTACGCCAAATGTTTGCCAAACAAACGTCAGTGACGTGCTTATTGTGTGAATAGCTCCAGCAAAACTAATGTGAGGAGACTCCAAGACCATAATATACCTTACACATTATCCAAGCGAATGCAAGAGACCAAAAAGACTCATCGAATACCCCTTTTTTGGAAATATGTGGTCGCTAATCGCAACCGCGGCACTATACGTAAACGTAAATTACACAAAGTTTTTATCTTTAGGCATTGACTGACTATAAAGTACGTGTAGGACTTCGACCAGGCCGGCCATCTGTTAGACTTGAAGCGGAACGCATTGAAATCAACAAGCGAACAATTACGGTTGGTGCAATATTTTAAGCACAGTTGCGACGTGCGAATTTGTAATTAAAAATTTTCGCCGCTATCACGAAAACGGTCCGCGTAAAGATCAGGGCCGGAGCGCTTTTTTGCGGGACTGCAATCATGTAAGCTTGTAAGGTTTAGGCTAATTTTTTTGCTTGGGATTAGCCATAGGCTTAGGTTTAGGTATATATAAGCTCATTCTTGCGCTTAGGCTTCGGCATCCACTTAAGGGCCCAAGTTACTTTAAGGGGCGTCCAGGTTTAGGTGAGTCTATAAAAGAGTAGGTTTAGATACTAGATTACGTATATGACCAACATCAAATATTCAGAGCTCTCATTTGTGAGCAAAGTAAGTCGAGAACTGGATGAACCACGAACCACCCGTTGTCTCTCTAAAAAGCGTGTTTATTTAATTCCTCAGTAACAGGAAAAAATTTTGTTGCTATTTGTCTAAATTGCGCGCAAAATCTACGTTTGTTTATACGTACTCAATATTCAAGACATGACTTGACACTTTTTCCTAAGACCAAACACAGTTTGTTTATTTTAACAGATCGTTCACAATTACGGACACGGCGGTTGTGGTATTACGTTATCGTGGGGTTGCGCTGGCGACGCTTCGAAATTAGTTAAAGAAGCGTTGGTCAAGTCGGGAAGCTTGAACATTTCAAAATTGTGATCTAAGATTATTTTATATTCTGAATCGAATTAGTTTTTAAAAAGTTCAGCTAAAAAGTAAAATCATTAAATAAAAATAAAATGCCTTCTTATTTTGGTTGGTATCGCACTTGCAACTACGTACGTAATTTAATAAATTGTGGTTCAGAGTACATGTTTGGCACATTCAACAAGCAGTCCCTGAAAGGGTCAAGGAGACGGGGTAAAACATGTCCTGTATGAATGAGTCATACCACATAACAAGTATTTAATAAAATGGGCTACATGATTTAATGCAGTTTTGAAAGAAAATTAATATTGTTCGGGAAAATTAATTTTACCTAGCGAATCGCAATCAAGACCATGTAACCGTAAGCATTCTGGGTTTTACCACGCTTTCAAAAACAGTTTTCAATCAATACTTGTATACTAAATAACTTCTCACTTCTTTTTTAAAATACTTGAAAGCGGCATAAATAGCTGTTGAAGAACGGATAATTTTTTTAATTTGTCAATCAAGCCACTGTCGAATAATACCAGTACTACAAAGTGAACAGTTATAAACTCACAAGTTGTAGACCAACAAAAACGAGAAATGGACTGCGAATGACTTATATGGTAACGGGCACAACAATTTCATTAAAGACATAGACATCAATCGCTGATTGAAAATTGAAGGGCATAATTGGTTATCAGAGCACAAGAACGCTTAAAATGTTATGCGGTTTAACGAACATTCCGAAAAACTCTTCTGAGACTTTTCTGAAATTCCAAGCCCCAAGCTGAAATCGAACTAGAGCTACCAAACCACGGAATAGGCAAATCAACTTGCTAACCGACTGACCCACTGCGGTGTCTGCAAAATTGTTCTTCACAGCGGTATTAAAGATACAAGGAAATGCACGCGATCATGCGGTACAGCGTAAATAGAAATTACAAGCCTCACGCGGCACATATTTTAGTTGTAGTAAATTTAATATAATATGTATATGATGGAACTTGTTCGGTACATGCTATATATGCATAGTATGTATGAAAATTAAGTATAAAGTGTTAATACATGAGAGTCAAAAATAGGATTACCGTTTTCCGGGGGGATCATGGCACTAAAAACTGGGGGTCTTTTTCCTTAAAGCTAAGCTTTGAGCTTTGAATTTTTGCGCAAAGATTCTACGACAAGTGTCCGTTTAAGCTAAGCCCAAAACCAAAATAACAGCTAAAAGACCAGATATTAAAGGAAAAGCCATTGTAAAATTTATACCCAGCAATTTGACTCATTTTAAATCTCAAAAATTTCTTGTTGATTCGACGTTTTGCCTTCAAACAAAAAAATACATTCATTACTATCTCGACAATGTTGTCATTTTCAGGTAATTACAGCATGTCAATTTCTATTTGTAATTTTCGGTTTTATATTAACGTTCAAAGGTCTTGTGTGGACCATTTATTTTATTGTTTAGTTGAATTTAATAGTAACAAATCTAGCCGTTAAACCGAATAGACATCTTAAAAATACAACAAGCTGACGTATTGGGCACAGAGATCCCGATTCATAAATTAGATGTATATTTTAATTGACCGATTGAAAAGTCCAGCTGACAGAGACCATCAATTGCACGAAAACCTTTACTACGTTGAAAGATCACAAAAAATTTATCAGTACTCAGCGGTCATGAATAAGTACGCAAACGTTAAATAATAAACGGCTGGCTGTTCCACTGGGAAAACAATATATAGTTTTGCTTTAAAATCCGCTGAACTATGGAATCTTATAGTTTTCGGCTGCGGTTGGATGTTAAAAGGAAACTGCACAGTAGAGGTTGAGTTAGTACATACCGACTACGCGCAGTAGTCGAGCTTCGCACCTCAGCGTTCCCTAGACAACTAGAAACAAGCACCTTTTGTTTCTAATTACAAGCAACGGGTAGGTATCAAACTAAAAATAAACGTGACACTCTTGCAAATCGATGAACATAAACGTGGATCGTTCTTGACTAAAACATTCACTGTGCAGATGTTTAAAAGTCAACAGTTTTTAGTTTTTAACTGAAATCGTTTTATGATTTCAAAACCTCTTTGCAATGATAGTATTTTCAGCTTGAGGTAAAACTGAGCACGCTGTGATAAATACCATTTGTTTCGTACTCTCAACGATAAGAGTGTGTTGTAGCAACAAAATATTTCTATAAAACGGCACAGAATTGAACGCAAAAACTGAAACAGCAATAAAAAGGTTATCTCTTCAGATACAAAATTTGCTACTAAACATTTTACTTGGTGTTATTTGTTGTTTGTGTCCTTTCTTACAGCTTATTAATTATACTGACTAGAAAGATATTATAAATACAAAGCTAGGGAAAATATTTGCAACAGTTTCAAATTAGGAAAGCAAAGTTATGTGCTATCATTAATTATGTTGCTGATGTTTTAGTTTATGTATAGAAATCATGCTGCTATGTTTGATTTCTCCTGCTTTGTTCATTAGAGCTTGTGATGTAGATTGAAACAGAAGGTTTTATCATGAAGGAATTTTGTCTTCGCGGAGCAATTCTTTTCTGTGTGCTTTACGTTTCTGACTTTGATTATACCTGCAATCGTCGTAATCGAAACCGGAACTGTAATTGAATCGTAATTCATGAAGTACCCTATTTTTGACCATCGGAATCTTGTGTAACGACGCAAATCCGAGACCGGGTATTGAAAAAATACCCTGGACTGGACTAAGATAATTTATTACAAACATATTTACCAAGCGGTCGCTTTCCAAATTTATTTTTTGTACTGGACTTGACATAAAATTGAGTAATAGGCCGACATCACTTATATATTATACGTACAAACATATAAGTACGTTTCAATTTACCTATAGTCACATACATATATATAATATCTGGGCTACCAGTAATGCGTCCTACCACGCCGCGGGGCGTGGCGTGTGCACAGAAGAACAAAACAAACCTGGCAGAATTTCTTCTCGCTTGGTACTCCTCTCTGCCACTGTACTTTGCAGCATAACCAGCTTGGAGGGAGGCCTGTGGTGTCTAAATCCCACAATTAGGGCAGAGAGACCCAACAACTACGTTGATGTCTTTTTAGGTTTAAGCATGTTTCTGCTTAAGTTTTCTATATATATTTAACGTACGGTAGCCCTAGTCAGAATTTTCTTGATTTGCCACCGATTGTAAAGTCTGACTCAACTATTTTTGCTCAGGTCTTAGGCCACCACTTTTTACTTGTGGATACTTCGGTTGCACACGACTACGGCCATCCTTTCGCGGGCCTGAGATATTGTAAGACCGGTCCACCTGCTAAAAGTTGTGTACAGACAAAATTTGTATATTAACCCTAACGGTTTTTCCTGAAAATTTCTCATGTTTTATTTCACAAATTTAGGACCAATTGACGATTTACGTTATGCAAAATTCCGGGTCATATTGGAACGCAACTAGTACTCAGCCACAACGTAATATTTATAGTCAATTTGTTGAGCTGTTAAGTTATACTTTTATACAATATTTGGTTGCTTGTTTACAGGTGTGTATAACGTACACATAGGTATCCCATTATGCATTCTCGAATTTTAAGTTTCTCTACATTCCCTGCGAAAGCGTGGATCCTTCAACAACCAGTGCACAAGTATTTTAAACCTCAGGCTGTTGCAGTTCCATCATGTTCAGCTGATTATTGTTTCGTCGGCCCTCAGTGTGTAAGCTTAGCCGTTGTTTATTCCAGTTACATGTTTATCATATTTATACCTATATACATTGAAATATCGGAAAACTTTATACGTATATAGTTAAATTTTTTCATGCGTTTGCGAAGAATGCATATTCTTTTTGCCTATCATATGGATTAGTTATTTACAACGGAAATTTTTAACTTGAGTTGCTCTCTCGTTGAAATGATCGCATTTTTCCGTGCTCTTTGCTGTTTTCATTCTACTCATAACTAAGGTTGACATGTTTCAGACATAGCCAGTATGCGGCTTTATAACCACGTTCATCTGTAGATACTTTATTGCTTTGCTCAGATATTTTAAACTGTTATTGTTCCATCTCTGTTTTACTGATAAAAATATAACACCCAGTTTTCTTTACACCTACAGATTCGGATGATGTCGGACAGCGGTTCTTCGAAAAAAGGATTCTTTGGTCAATTAATACAAAATTTGCAAGAAGAGCTCGAGAAAAATAAAGAACTTAAGGTAAATGTTAGTTTTGTTTTAAATATGTTTTAACACCTATAGCACATTTTTTAAATTAAATTTTTGATATTATAATACGTATATGTACATGTAAATGTGTAACTCAGTAAAGGAAACGTTTCTGTATATGCTGTATATTTATTTGCATCGAATTTACGTGTTTCTGCATCATAGAACATCATCGAGATGCATATAAATATATTTGTGATTCTTTCTTTTTTCTATTATATAGAGATTTTATTTTGCTTGACGAATACTCAGCTGCGGTTGTACTGTTATCGGGCCGCGAAGTACTTGATATCTGGCAAGACTACGTCAACCTGTTCAATTTACGTATATCTTTTACAATTTTATCGGTATCTGCAGTACATTGGCTGGTCATTTGTAAATGAAACCTACTTTTTACAATACACTTACATACTCGATTTTAGGAAAATATGGAGCGCCTTAAGAATGAAGCTGCAAAACTCGAAAGCTCTGATGCAATCAAAAAAGCCCGTGCAAAATATGTTCGTTTTTATGAATTACTTAAAAACAGCCATTCCTTTGTTAAAAGCATAGTTTTTAAATCAGTACATATTAACCTTTCAAATGAACTAAAATGGCTTGCTTCACTTCATATGATGGCAGTTTTCAGTCTCGCTCGAATCAGCATTACATCAGTCAACCGCACTTTCAAGTTCAACGCCGCTATAAAGTTTGCAATGCCTTCAATTCTTTTGTAACGCATATTACATCAAATGTATGTCTGATTAAAACTAATATTGTGAAACGCGTTATAAAATTTGAAGGATTTGTCATTGTATCCCGATTTTTGATTAGGGATTGTACCATTCACAATCTACTTTAGTCAACTGATCTTATTCCCGGGACACGATTTTGTGGTTTAAATATATGAGTGGTGTTACTTTAGCATAGGTACAACTGATGAACCATGCGATATAGTGACTTATATTTTAGCAACAACTTGAGCTAGAAAGTTCAGTGAGTTCAGATCAGCTCAAAAAGAAAGCTCAAACGTTATTAGAGCAAGCTCGAAAGGTAAGTGATAAAACTTTTATTCAACGAACGGTTATTCCTTGTTTTTGCAAAGTATCCGGCGCTGAGTTTTCAACTACACGACCCGCTCTTCAGAAGTTTTAATTTTTAATCTTGTTCTAGCTAGTGTCCGATAGTCAACTTGGCCAAAAGGGAGGTGAAGTTAGTGAATCAATGCTCAAATCGGCTCGTGAGGCGGTTGAAACGTTAGAAAAATCTGCAACCGCTCTTGGCCAGTCACCAGCGCTGCGTTCCGTGATTGAGGTAATTTGCAGAAGCGATGAATGTAAGGTTTCAATACTGCATTGTGTCATTTGTTTTAACACTCTGATTTTCAATTTTGCTATATGAAAAGCAATAACGTTGCTTTTAGCCATCCTATACCGTTAGAGAAATTAATGTTAGGTATAAAGTATGTAAATTTTGTCTTTTAACTTCTGTTTTATTTCTTTGATCTTCAAGGGCACTAGGTCGCTGTCTCAGGAACTTGACAATCTTATTCTATATCGTGCTGTCACCTACAAACGACCAAGTGAGCACAGTTTTAATGCTATGCTATGTAAATGTTTTGTTAAATGAAGTAATTAATGGGTGTTTACCTAATTCACAGTGACAAACATAGAGAACGGTAAGTGTAAACTAAACTTTTCTTAGGTATAAGCCGGCAATATTCAGTCTTACTTTAGTCTGATTTACAGAAAATTACTTTAGTGCACGTCATGTTTAGGCTTTAAATAGGGTAATAATATAATTTTCTTCTAAACTTGTTCCTCTGTGCGCGGAGTATACGGAATTACACTAATTATATTATATTATGCTAATTAGGTAAGATGTTACATAAGTATCGGTCCGGTCCTCTGAACCCAATGCGGTGTTGTTCCACCTGATGTATCTAATTGTTCTAGTGCAGCTACGGAAAAGATCGGATTACGCTTCTGTAGACTTTAGTACGAGAAGTCGTCCTGTTGAAGAAAACCCGTAAGTGATCGTGTGAACTTTGGCTCCTATGTGTGTCACGTCTTCTTATATATTAGATGCCCGCAGCCCTGAAAATGCAGCAGTACTTAGCCCGAACAAATCGAGACTGTAACACGGGGAAAAGTGATACGTTTTAACTGTTTAAATAGCTGGCGTATTTTGCTTTGTGTGATAAGATGTGCCTATCTTGACATTTTGTGCCGTCATTGAGTTAAATAATATTAACATTATTTTTTATTTTATTTAAGTGATGCTACAGGCTTGGAGTTGCACAAGGACGCGAAATGGTTTAAAAGTTGGAAATCATTAACTGAAGATAATCCGTATATGACTAGTAAGTAATTCTGTACTGCACTTCGCTCTATGTTCTGTTTTTTCGATAAAGGTGAAAGTAAGTTTACACTTAGTGCAGAGTTCGAATGTGGTGTTGAGAAGAACAATTTTGGTGTTGTAAAGTTTGTAATTTGTTAAGATAATGGTATTTTGCAATAGAATTTTTTACATCTTGTGACAATGATTTGCCACTAAATACCGGTGTATTTAATTTGTTTATGCCCAGAGGCGGATCCAGAAATTTCTGACGAGGGGCTGGCAAATGTTGAAACGCAAAAATTATAAGGTTATAAATTACTAGATTCGCTAGTGTTTATGCCTTTTGGTTTTGTTTTGAAATATGAACGAAAATTAAGTTTAAATATAGGATCTCACCTCAATTATTTGTTGATCTTTTGGCGTTTCCAGGGTTTTGGGATTTGAAGATGCAGTATGATGAAAGCGACAGCCGCCTTGCTCGGACAAGCAGATTTTTTACGGACAAAATTGGCTATGTTGTTTGTGAGTTTGCGGGTTTGACTATGTCGAGCTTAATTTATGTTGTGGTGGCGCTTGTTAGTTTGAAAGTTTCCATTATTGTGTGCATTTTTTAGTTTTCCGAACAGGATCCGGATAGTGATTTGTTACTGGGACCACCGGATAAAGCATTTAAATTTGTGCATTGTTGGAAGAGTCGCTTAATAGTATATATGTTTACTGTGTTATAATTGTTAGATTGAATTTGTCATTTTCACTTGAGTGTGAAGAAGTTGAGCTTCCTTGCTTTCCATTAAGTATGATGTCAATAAGATGTTAAGTTTGTCCACTAAGAACGTAATTTATAGTATTTCGGAACATTATAGTTTTGTTGACGTTTTTGATAAAACCTTTTGTTATGGCTTATTTGTATTACATAGATTGTCTGTATAACTAGTACCAATGACTTACCTATTTGTTACAGCGAATGTGTTTGGCGAGAGTCAAAACTCTAAAACACTTACAGAAATTTCTCGTGTCGATCCGGACTTCAGCGTAGATGATTTTTTGAAAATGTGTGAAAACGATATTATTCCTAATATATTAGAGGTAAACACTATTGTTTTGTTTCAGGTACCACAAATATGTAAAACAAATTGTTCTATTTAAGGTGCCAAAAATGTGTTACCAAACTTTCTCGTGTCCATTATTTTAAAACGATTGGTGCGTTGTGTACTTTAATGCATTTGCGTTAAGTTGTACGTTTCTGGTCGTTTACTAACATAATACCAATTCTTGTATTGCCGTCTTATATAGTTTTGTATCAATTTTGGCTCTGTGCGTGCTTCACGACATAACAAAAACAATGATATTTTTTACAGTTTTTTAATTAGAGTTGTGTTTGATTTGTTCATAAATAATGAAGAGTGCAGTCACCTTGCTGACTGAAAAAACGTAGCTTAAACGGAACATTTTTATAATGTTCGAGCGTATTTTCGTTACCTCAGCGAGGATTGAATGTAGGATGCATCTCGGTGCGCATGCTTTATTGCCAGGAAGCCTACATTTTGCTATGCGCTGGTGCTGGAAACCGTTAACCACTTGATTTCTGCCGCGCAATTGTAGCGGCTACCTTGTGACCACGAGCGTGTTGGTTTAGGATAGATCGTTGCAAAACTGCGCAACTTCGCGGTTCTGACTTTCTGAACACCTAAAACTAATCGCGTTGCTGCCTATTTGTTGTACTAAGTATAACTAGCTGGAAGCATTTTCCCCACCCGGTGTTTACTCATTTTCTACCCACCCCGGACAAAGTGGACTTTCAGCTTCGAAGTTTTATTTCTTCGTTTCCGTTTGCCGTTTTTGTCTTGTTTTCGCCTACGCTTACAACGACCGGATTTTGTTGACATTTGCAAATTTTATAAAATTTTATCAGCAATTATACAAAAAATGTATGCAAAATATAGGTAGCCGAAATCAGCACTAAAAAGCTGGTTCTGATCCCTCTCTGGAGGGTTCAGTTTCTTCATCTAGTAATTTTTCCAGCGCGGTGTATAACTTCGTTTTCGCAACCTTATAATGACCTTTTCTGGATATTGTTCATAATTGTGAACGGCAGATAATAATGAGTGGTTCAGGTTGCATTGATTTGTACTTTGTAATGATCAGCATTGGACAAAACTGATTTTTGAAAATTTCATAGATCTGCAAGGTTTCTTGAACCATTCGGTTTTTTATTCGGTTGTATTTCAGTCTGTCTACCTTCACGATAAAGAAGTGCTCAAGGACTGGTGTTTTGAAACAGTGAGTATTCTACAAATAGTGCGAAAATGTCTTATGTTGTTATGTTGGTGTTTACTTAAGGAAATCTACTTGTGACATTTTCAAAGAATTAAGTTGCAAGCGGAGTAAAGAAAATTAATTTTGAAAATGTGATTTATGCGATATCATTTTCTTAATACCGCAGCCTAGATATGAAAGTAGAGACTTGTGCTTTTGAATCGAAATACAGCGCTACAACCAATTCTTACACAGGTGACTGAGGTTTAATGCGGGCTGATACAGTGTATTGTACGTTATTATTATTATTATTACTTAAGAATATACGGATCATGTTGTTTGTTTTGCTGATAAGCTTATTTGTATTAATATGTTAAATTGTTCAGGCACTTAATCAACTATGGCAACCGATTGAAGCGGCAAAAAAAATTGGTAGCAAATATGTTTGCCGAACCCTAGATATCAGTAGAATAGAGGTAAATACTTAACGGTTGTAATATTGTGAAACACAGTTATGGCTAGAATTAAGTGCACCCGTAGATGTGCACAGTCACCGACAAACACATACAACGAATTTTACTCGCGGACGCACGAAACCGCAGGCGCACACTGTTTAATATAAGAGTACGTTTATGCTATTGAAACGAACATTTGATGTCAACTGCAGACGTACGCAAAATTAGGTGCCGCAGGTGGATTTGAGCAGTTAATTATTGCCGCAGTTATATTAAAAGCTTTATCATATTATGAAGGGTTTAGTCTATTAAGTTCGAATATATTAAACTTAAACATTATCGCCAAATCTTATTCTGTGTTTTAGTCAACGTTGTGCAATGTATGTATTTGTTTTAGTTTCAGTTAGCGAAATTAGTCGAAAGTGGGCCGGTGATAGTGATTAGTTTTTGGGCGCAACAGTTGATTTGGGTCAGCGACGCGAAAGGAGCAATTGTAGAAGGCGACACTGTGAGTGAACGTTTAAAGGTTAAGAGTCTTTGTGTAATAGTTACATGATAAAGTACCACTTGAATGGTTTCGCTGTTTTATATCGTTCGCACAGTTAAATTAGAGACATCTTTCAAACTCGGGGGGGGGTTTCTTGAAAAAATATTTTACCCCACCCCCCTCCCCCCCCCCTCCTTTTCAACCCCCCACAATGTTATTTACTTCTGGGTATTTCTGTACAATAAGTGTTGGCAGGCGTTGCTTAAGTTGTAACAAAATGATGTGATATTTTTGGTGAAAATTTGGTAAAAGCTTCGTATTGACTTGCATTCATTGCGCTTCAAGCTCAAAGGTGCGATTTTCACTTATTCAGGTGCCCCAGTGAGTTAGATGGGTCACGTTTTTAACTGTGATTTAAATATTATGATGATTTATGAACTAAATGTAAGCGAAAGACTTTCACTGGGATTTCAACCAGAGAAAGAGGTATTAGGGTTAGTATAATAATTTGTTAAACCTGTGTTTTTGTAGGAAGTGTAATATGGTGTACAATCGGCCTTGTGATATCACGGTCCAGTGGTGTAGTGGGTAGTATCTCTGTCTTGCAAGCGGAAGACCTGGGTTCGACCCACGGCTGGTTCAATATTTCATCGCCAATTGAATAGCACCATATTGCGTCTATCCCCTGACACTCAGCACGTGAGGACATATCCTTACAGGTAGTGTAAAAGGTCACATTATGACATAACAGAGTAATTTTCATGGTAATCAACATTCTGTTGATACTAAATTCCATATCGATACCTTATACCTTGACCACTGCGAACGTTAAATGTTATACTGTTTGTCAGTATTAAAAGTAGGTTTTTGTTGACATGAAATAACGCAAACTAGTTATGATAATTTATGTTATGTTATAATATGGTGAACAGTTTATTTTAGTTCAAACCAATGCGAGTAACAAACACGTGGATTTTGTGCCGAAATCTTGAAGACTTTCATCCAATCACTTCGTGGCGTGTTATGGAAGTTCACCAGTTTGCTCAGACGCAGTTGCTTTGATGTCAGTTAATGCTGTGTGGACTGTTCAGGTTTTAAAACAACAGCTGTGCGAATGTGCATTACTAGCCTGAAACTAGGACGCTGGAGATATCTGAGTATGCCCTGATATAAAAAAAGCTAATGGTAATAAAGTAAAAGTGCAGCGATCGGGATAGTTTTGATTAATGCTGGCACAGCTGAACGGTGCACAAGTATTGATATCGCATGATGAACGTTGTGGAATATTGATATCGCGTGATTAACGTTGTAGTAAACTTGTATTTCGACTTTATTCTGCATAGGTACCAATTTCAATGATTCGTATGACGTGTGTATTACCCAGATGTTTTAACGTTTTTAAATTGAAATCGATCGTGAATTATTGCTTGATTACATGGTAACACTGGCCGGAATGGAAGCGTTCGTCGGAAAGTTATGAGCATGATTTATACTTTTGTTATTAACGTTAATTTAACAGTGTTATGTTACTCGATTTGCGTCACTCCTGTTTGTTTAATGTATCTAACTGTATGACAGGTCCATAACAACAGGTGTTATGAAAGAGGGTATTCAACCTAGAAAAATAAGTGGTGACATTGACACCCTTAAACAAAGCCTCAAATGCACTAAAAATTACGTTTAATTTTGATATTTAAAAAATTTACTGTATCAAATCCGCTGTCGTATTGGTATGGAATCCCAGATTCAGAATAGTGGAATGTCGAATTAAATTGAAATTGGCTTAAAATTTTATTTGAAAAATTTAGTGACTTGTATTATGGCCCATGTAAAGATCATAAACGTAAGCGTTAGACTAATTTTTTGCATGGCTTACTAGGCCTAAACTCATTGAGCGAAGCGAAACTCTGAGCGTACAAAACATAAAACGCTTCGTGAAACTCAAAAGCAATCTAAATTCAACACTAAGCGCTTTTTAGGTGCGAGGAATTTAAACAAATTGTTTACAAACCCCACAAAATCGATAATATTGAATAGTTAACTAACAGCTAATTTGCATATTACCTTAATTGACAAGAAATTAAGAGTTTTAAATTATTTTAATAATTATTAGGGCTACTGAAGGTTTTTGGGTGCGAGAAATCTAAATAAATTGTTTACAAACCTCTAAAACCGATAATTGAGTAATTAGCTAAAAGAAAATTTGCATACAAGCATAATTGATAAGCCTAAATTAGGCGTTTTTACAATTTTTTACTAATTATTAGGGTTACAAGCAATCTAATTTCAGCAATAATGGGTTTTGGGTGCAAGGAATCTGAATAAATTGTCTACAAACACTCAGAACAGATAACCGATAGTTAGCTAATTTGCAGGGTACAACCGGAGGTCTGCCTCCGGCTCCGGCAGAAAATCGGGCTACGGCGCCTGTAGAATTTTTGCCGAACGTTCCGGCAAGTTTGGTAGTAAAATTTTGCATGATGTTCGTAAATGTATCTGTTTAGCGCGTTTCGATTTACTTTTGTCACAATTTTCCTGAAACAATTGCCGAAATTTGGCAGAAAATTTGCGAAAAACCAAACAACTTAACAACATTTTGCAGATATTGGCTGAAATTAACTGATTAACCATGATTTTTACTACTTAATTTCGTCTCACCTCCGGTCCGGCAAGTATAGTTGACCTCCGGCTCCGGTATTTTTCACCTCCGGTTGCACTCTGCTAATTTGCATATTAGCTTAATTGACAAGACAAATTTAAGACTTTCAATAATTATTAGCGGGACTGATGGGTTTTTGGGTGCGAGGAATCGGAGTAAATTACTTACAAACCTCCAAAACCGACAAATGAATAGTGAGCTAATAACTAATTTGCATTTTACCGTAATTGCTTACGGGTGTTCGAGTTTCGCTTAATGAATTTGCCATTACGACTGGTTCTTAGGCTTAGGCTTAGGAAAAAGCTTATAACACTGTTCCGCCCCTTACATTATCCTGTTTTGTTATATTTTCTTTTAATAAATTTTATATCTGCGTTTCGTGCCAAGTTCGTTATGTTAGGTCTTGCTTAAAAATAACTTGTAAGCAGGGTGCAATATAAATTCTGGCTCCGGTATAGAAATCCGGTATTTTTCACTATCCGGTTCCAGTAATAAATCCAGTATTTTTTCACCGGTATTTTCTGTACCGAAACTTTCTCATTCAAAAATTTAAGAAAAATGGCATTATTGTAACTTATTTTTCTAAAATTGTCTGAGCGTGTATTGTCAAAAATTTCAATTTGTGTCATACTTTATAATTTATACGTTTCCAGCTACTGCATTGGCTTCAGAATTGGGCATTCTAAATGTTCAGTATCATTGTTGGACACCGGGAAAAAAGAATGGTTTTTTGTGAGGGGGTGGAATACGCAAAAAACTATTATACTCCCAGTAATTACTCGCCAAACAGCTACGAGATGTGGACACCGTGAGAAATCGGTTTTTTCGATTTACTGGGGGGGAATCGGAGCTAATTAGTTATAGTGGAAACATTCGCGAGCGAAGCGAATCAGAAGCAAAACGTCACTTTGTTCCCATATTTGCTTCACCAGTGGCAGGAATAGAGGGATATATATGCCTCTCCTAAATTGCTTGAAAGACCAGGAAAACACGTTACAGGTCCTAAATTCAACAACAGTACTAAAGTTACGGTGGTTCCTCAGAGGTGGACGCAGTGTGAGTAGAGTTGTCTCCTATCACCCCAGCAGTCCTACGGTGCTCAAAAATGCTATACATAGTTTCCTCATCAAAGCGGAATTCCTGTTGCATACCTGCTGCTATATACTTCTTTAATCTTAAAGTAATTGCTATATATTTGAGATTCCGCGTTTAGTTCGGAACCTAATTTCTGATAAATTTCATTTTTCATACATCGATAAGACTACACATCCTGTTTGCAGATTTTTTGCCTGAGCAAATTTGTGGCCACCTCCGCTGGCATGTGCATTGTTTTGGGTATATATGACAGCTCTGTAGTGTGTGCAGTATGCTTTTAATTATGCGTTGTCAAATGATGATACTTAATAAAACAGTCATTTGATTCTCTCAAGGTCATTTTTTCAGTAGACAAATCATTCATCAACGTTTTTCCGCTTGTGTAAGCAGTACGTCATCTTCAACTTTTCCGTGTTTTCCGAAAAAAACGGAAACAACGTTCTTTCCGGTCGATTCAATTTTTCCTGAAAAAACCTACTCTGGTATGTATATATACTCCATTAAAGCTATAAAATAAGGTTAAAAATGAATTTTTCGGTTACAAGTATTTTTTGTTTTCCGGTTCCGGTATTTTTTAACTTTCAGGTTCTGGTGTTATATAATTTCGGTTACGCCCTGATTCTATAGATTTTGACTGAAATTGCTATTTCGAAGTACACCGAGGTTCCGTGTAACCTGTTTTTAGGTACCTCATGTTGCTTCACCTCCGGCTCCTGCAAAAATTTATTGACCTCCGGTTTCGTTTTTTTCACCTCCTGTTGCACTAGATTAATAATTTTGACTTTTCCACGTAAAAATTTCAGTCATGTGCGGTATTTGCGTAATAGTTCAACCAGGCGTTGCTTCAAATCAACATCGCAGTAATTGTTTTTGTGTCTCCGAGTTGCTTCAAGCAGTATATCGACGGGGTCCTGACTCATTAAGTTGCAAACGATGTGTTTTGGGAAAACAAGCTGAAGCAATTTGCGTGTCAGCTTTGTTGCAAATGCGTCAAACTAACACTGCCAAACAAACTGTTCAATTACACGAAGGTGAGAAAGACGCCATGTTACTACTTTGAGGGATGCACCGTTTTTTCGCGGAGCTTCAAAAGAGTAAGCTTAAGCTTCAGTCTAATTTTGTTGCTTAAGCTTCAGTCTAATTTTGTTGCTAAGCTTCAGTCTAATTGTTTTGCTTAGATTTAGTGTGTAGGCTTGTCTTTACGCTGAGGCTTGCGTACAGAAATATGCTAGTTTTCAATGTAACGTGGGTCAAAGTAAGCATCATTCGCTGTGCTGTTTTTTCTTGGTAAAACAAAAATTGTGGCGTTTCACGGTAAATTTAAGGGCGTATGGAAATTCGTTTTTTGAGTAAAAAGGTTAAGATTCAAGTCGTGTTTGCATTACTTGATGATTTTTAATTTTTCAAAGAAGAGATTAGGTATAAAATATAACTTATTTAGTAAAACTGTTCGTTACAATTGTCTACTTGTTCAGCTTTTGAGAATATTGCTTACAATTGCACGGAAACATTAGAGTTATTTCAGTGTTGCATTGCATGACAGCCGTTTATATTTTTTAGAAACCCACTGCGATGAAACGGTAGTATTGTACAACGGAGAAATTTACAATTGCGGAGAACTATCATCAAATGAGCATACCGTTTCTGGTACTTCCAATTGTACATTTGATTCCGTCAGCTCCAATGCAAATAATGACACTGAAATGCTACAGGATCTTTTAAACCAGAACTGTTCCGGAGCTAGTGAGATTTTGTTTGTTCTCACTCGAATACGCGGACCTTTCGCCTTTGTGTTTCTGCAACAGCAACGGATGTGGTTTACGACGGACGTTTTCGGACGCAAAAGTTTGCTGGCAGCAGTTGCAAACCATAGATTTGAAATTTCTGACGTTAAACAATGCGAAAATAATCATTTAGAGCATAAGCGCCAAAATGCGTTTGGATTAGTGTTATCTTCGGTGGCGTTACAATTGAGCACTATTGGTATTGAAGAATCTGACTTCGTTCAAGTACCTAGTGGTGTGTTGTTTTGCCTTGATTTTACTGCGTCTAGTGAAAGCGCCTTGAGCTTGAGCGTCCCGATGTTAAGGATATATCCGTTTAGGCCCTACCCTATAGGTTTAACCGAGTTTTGTGTACTGTTTGACAACGTGGAATGTCATGATTCGATTACAATATCGCATGCAAATTGCCGATATGCGATTGCAGATTTGTTTAGCATACACCGGTGTTCAGCGGAGCGTTATCATTGTGAAGATGGTGAGTTTTAATTTGGTTCATGAAAATAATTTTGCATGTAGTTAATATAAACATGTATTCCTTCAAAAACTAACGTACTTGCTATAATTTTCTTCTATAATATATGAAATACGTTCGTGGATTGCACGTAGCTTTGTTCTTCAATGCTTGTATTTTAGTTTATGTTTTTAAAATCGAGGTACAGTTTTCGGTTTTAGTACGTTTTCTTACAGTTTTGAAATTTCTCAGTGTTTTGTAAGTATAAACTTAGACCCAAGCATAGGTTTCGGCTTAAGCTCACGGGGGAAAGTATAAAACAGCCCAGCCTTCTATGTAATGGTGTGTACTTTTGTTTTTATGATCTTTGGCATTCGCTGGAAAACATGTTGAGAAATGTGATATCATGGGCGCAATGGTTCAGCTACAGAAGAATACTCTTGATAGATTTTTGCAGCTGCTTCGAGATGCAGTCGCTGTGCGTGTTAGTCCAGCTACGAGACCACCTGGAAACCAGGCACGTTTCTAAATGCGTATGTTGTGTATTTCAAACAAAGCAAACAAATTCTACTTAGTTCGCGTGTACGGTGCAATAACCGGAGGTGACAAGTACCGGAGCCGGAAGGCAACAAAATCTGGCGGAGCTGGAAGTGAAGCCCTATCTGAATCGAAGTAGTTAACACGATGTTTAATTTGCTATAGCACATATCTGTAAAGTGTTGTTAAATGTTTGAGTTTTACGCTTTTTTACGAAGTCTACGCAATTTTTTTGATCGCCGAATAAACAAATAACAGTTTTGTGAAAAACTATACAACGTTTCAGTACAGAAATTGCCGGCACCTTCTGCATTGATTCTGTCGGAGCTGTAGGTCGATTTTCTGTCGGAACCGGAGCCAGATCTCCAGTTGTACCGTGTACGCGTGTTGTGAAATGGGCTTTTTTTCAAACTATGTTTTGCATGTGGTCGTCAGTTACACCTAACGTTTGGTAATGGCTGGTTTAAGGTTGATTTTTTGCTTAAGAGATTCGAGTACCAAGTATTGTGTTGCGTTATAACTAAGCTTATCGGATTTTTTTGATCGAGTTCATAACAATGTTATCATTAGTCATCAGCGGAGCTTACGAGCAACAGACCTATTTATCGGCAGTGTTCTTCTATCGTTTTTAGATTTCAGTTCTATTTTCTGGTGGCGTGGACTCACTTTTGTTGTGCGCACTCGCAGCTGAGGTGGTGCCAGCGAACGAAGTTATAGATCTGATCAACGTATCGTTTTACAAACATTCTTGTTCACAAAATAGTTCCAATGTGTGTACGCGAAATGAACCAGACGGACATCAGACAATGGACAGAGTTACTGGTCTGAAGGCGTATGAAGAGTTGAAGGTAAAAGCTAAAACACTGTGAATGCAAATGAAATACTGAAAATTGCAAGGGTGAAACGGAATGGAAATTGAATTGTGTTTACGTAACTTTAACACAATGGAAACGACGAAGAACATGGAGTTACATTTGTTTTTTGAACAGATGGGAACGCGGTTAATTGGACTGTATAATCCTTGTAAATTATTTATCCATTGTGTTCAGTTGGGTTTTTTTGGAAACTTATACCTTCAAGTTTGATCAGCTTGCAATAAATGGTTAAAGCTCGTTAAATTTGTTATTGCGAAATATATTATATTTTAATCGGGGTTTGATTGGTGTTTCAGTCTCTTCATCAAAGTAAGAAGTTTCGATTTGTATGCGTCGATGTCTGTAGTTGTGAAATTGGCTCTGTCAAAGCGGAGCGACTAAAATATCTTTTGTTGCCCGGAGACGCGTCCATAATTGGTGAGTTATTAATTAGTTATATAAACAAAACGAACAGGATTTAAGTAAAGGGGCTGATAGTAAACTGTCAAAGTTGTAACTGATGTAGTTTTGTAAGTAGCTTGTTGGGTATAGCTTTTTTGCAATATATTACAATTCTCCATCTGATCTATGTAAGGTGAAGTGTCTGCGCAGTGTGGATATCATTGAAATTGACTCAAGTGGATTTTAGCGATAAGTTAGGAATGATATTTCTGTTCGAAATTCATTGTTTCAGATAGCAGCGTTGGCACGTGCCTCTGGTTCGCAGCCAGAAGTCAAGGACACGTACTAGAGACAGGTGTCAAATATACTTCGCAATGTCGAGTGCTATTGTCCGGAACTGGGGCTGATGAAATGCTAGGTAA
This sequence comes from Enoplolaimus lenunculus, assembly GCA_030248215.1. Classification (NCBI taxonomy): domain Eukaryota; kingdom Metazoa; phylum Nematoda; class Enoplea; order Enoplida; family Thoracostomopsidae; genus Enoplolaimus; species Enoplolaimus lenunculus. The sequence goes on from JASANG010000796.1 coordinate 233,835, forward strand.
TCATAATAGCATTAGAAAGGTACAGTAAAGAACAAGGTGCAATCAGAATATCGATTTCGATTAGACTTCCGATATTCCGATTGCACAATCCGTCGGAATCGGAATTTTGAAATTTTAATTGTTATCGTACTTGGTATGATATGTTGCATAAAAATTCTGTATCATTTAAACTAACATCGCTCGATCTTAAAATCTAAACGCGCAAAACTAGTGTTTTATTTTAAAAATAATTATATTGATTGTAGTTTATCTTGGCAGAACCAAAAGATTATTGCCAATTTTGTTCATGGGACGTTTTGAAATTTGTTGTCAGATAACAGATACGCTGAACCAATATATTTGTTAATACAAATCATCCGTATAGTGACAAAATGTTTAGTTCCGATTCCGTTCTAAATTTTCTGTTCCAATTCCGATGTAATCCTGTTCCGCTTTTCACCCTGAGCAGGGATGGAAGTCTCGGTAATGAAAATTACAAAAAACTATAAAAACACAACAAACTGTGAAAAATTTTGAAAATTTTAATTTCTTTTCGCTGATGACAAAAATTGACCGAGACCGAGACTTTTCCTAGCCGGTCTCGGTAGTTAGATCTCGATCTCGGAATTTAACCGACACCGCCCATCCCTGACCCTAAGTAGTGAGTATACATGATTCAAGTAATTTGGTAGATCGTATCTTAGAGTAGCAGATTTGGTACGAAAGGTTATCACAGTTTTTGTGTTGTTTTTATCGTTGGGTATGGTGTTCGAATTGTTGAGCACAACAGGACAAGCACCGTGTGCTCTTAATTAGTTTTAACACATTTTGCTGATTGTGGAAAAACAGCAAAACCGCTGTGGTGTACGCCTCAGCATCGTTCTCGCGCTATTATACCGCAACTGGTAGTAGTACATTTAGTCAATCTTAATATGGTGAGGGATGATTGATGTGCTATTGACAAAATTGTTTAAACAAAGACCTGACAAAAATAAATAGGGAACGGGAATCGATGCTTTTTCTCAGACTCTTCAGGTATTGAAGAAGTACGGCGATAACATAATGGTTCTAAAGAAACCTTCATGAATAGTTGCGACAATTTTGGCTATCTTTTTATTTATACTTGCAGGTGGGTATGCACGACATCGCGGTCGCTATTCTGCGGGTGGCATGCGGGCATTGGCATCAGAACTTGAGATGGAATTAAGACGGATTGGTTCGCGTAATTTAGCCAGGGACGATCGCGTAGTCGCAGACCATGGCAAAGAACTGAGACTGCCGTATTTGGACGAACCATTGGTTGCATGGGTGAACCGAAACATTCCGTTGCGAGTCAAAACAAATATGAATCTCCCTGTTGGCGTCGGAGAGAAATGTTTGTTACGAGCGACGTTGTGGAAGTTAGGATTTCGCAACGCGTGTTTTGTGCCCAAACGCGCGTTTCAATTTGGTTCCGGGATCTCAAAATTGGAGAAACTTACGCGATAGCAATGATTTATGAAACAAGGCGGTCATTACTTTTACCTTCGAGATGGCGGTTAGGGTTGCAGGCTGTTTTGTAGCCCGGGCTTGTATGAGAGGAGATTGGAATTGTGCCATGGATTGACAGTCACGCAATTGTACGAACAGTTGGCGAGTTATTTTCAATATCTATACACTTTACGAGGATGCCGCAGCCACAATGTAACATGTTGTAATCCAAACTTAACTGTTCACAACAGTCGTGTCCAAAATGTCATGCAGTTTTTGGTTATTTCTTCGCTCCAAGAACCGCAGAACTCACGGAAAATGCTGAACGCATAATGTTTGGTTGTTCACTTACAGAAACACTGTTAGTTTCAGTACTGTAGTGACCCGAGCAAGAGAGGGATTGATATTTATTTGGCCTCTCCAGAGGGTTCCCCCCGGTTATTCGGTTACAGACTGTTATTTATTTTTAACCCACGCTCCGCCGCCCTTTGTTACTGATATATATCCGTGTAGGTGGCTGTGCCACACTTAATCCTATTTCAAACTAAAACTAAAATATAAAATAAAACCCTATATCAAAACCACACCTTAAGGGAGTCCCTGGCTCCACCTAGTCTCTCTTAGAACTTAAGTTAGGCTTAGGCGTTGCTACTAGGCGT